>PVIR01023951.1:0-26475 GCA_004026965.1 Petromus typicus
GTCTAGCGTGCCCACTGCACCCAGAACTGCATAAACATTGCCCACATGCCCTGTACAGCTCTGATTTCTTTCACAAGTATTCATAATGAACCAAGTTAAATTTTCCATTATGCACAACAAAATCCTTTCAATACTCATATTTGATTATTTTCCTTGTCTAAGAAAAACAAACACTAAAAATTATTACTACAAATATTATTCAACAATTACGTATCCTTTAAACAATGCCCTCCTTTTATGCTAATAATGAAACTCTACTTTCTGGAGCAGCTTTTCAGCCCTGAACAGAGTGAGTGGAAAGTTCAGAGTCAGAGCATCCTTATTCTCACTCTTGCACAACTTTCTCTCCCACCTGTGTTCATACAGAGACTCAGAGGTGATGAGCTGTGTCCAGGCTACCCGCTGCCATCTGTTGAAGCCCATGGCATGCGTAAGTGTGCACTTGGGTGCGATGGTTCTGTGGGACAACACGTGCCCAGCACTGTGTCACAGACTGTGTCCTCCCCTCCGCTCCTGACACCACTGTCCTTCTTATTGTCTCTTCCCAGAACATCGTGTGGTTGACACCAGGCAGTCTGAAGACTTTCCAGACTTGCTTTTTGCACTTCACAACACTTTTGCATTTCTTCTACATCATTGCATGGCTTCTTTTTTCATTTCCTTTGAATATTAATCAGTATTCCATTTATGTACCACATCATACTTATTCAATCCCTTCCCAAGGGACAATGAGTTTGTGTCCAAGTTTTGGAGATTAATAAGCTGCCATAAATGTCTGCATGTTGGTCTTGGTGAAGATACAAGTTTTTAATTCACTTGAGCAAATCCCAGAGAGTACAATCCTGGATACTATGGTAAAGGTACGATTGTCTTCATAAGAAACTGCCGAACTAATGATACATAACTACACCATTTTGCATTCCCATCAGTAATGAAAATGAGTTCCTGCTTCTTTGCATCTTTGCAGCACATGGTACTGTCAGTCTTTTGGATCTTTGCTGTTCAAATGGACTTTTATTGGCATTTCTTTATCATTTTAATTTGCAGTTCCCTAAAGACACATGATGTTGAACATACTCTATGCTTCTTTCCATCTGTGTCTTTTTCCATGAAGGTTTTGTTCAGATCATTTCATTTATTTTTCAAGTTAGCTTTTTCCTCTTACTTTTGAGTTTTTAGAACTTTGGTGTATGAGGTTAACAGTCTAATCAACTATGTCTCACAAATACTTCCTGTCCATGTGGGTCATCTTTCAATTCGCTAGATATTGTTTTTAATAAAACAAAACACACCCAATAAGCAATTTTAATGATCTTCCATGTATTGATTGTTTTATTACCTTACTTTTCATATTTTATCTTAAAATTCTCTATCACTAGGCTTCTAGGTTTTTCTTGTCCTCATCTTCTGGGAATCTTACAGTTTTTCTTTTTACTCTTACTTCTATGATCAAGTTGATTAAATGTGAAGAATGAGAAGTCTTTGCCTATAGAAATGTCTTTCCATGTGGATCCCCTATTGTTCCAGGACTATGTTTTGAAAAGACTGTGTTTATTCTTCTGTGCCCCTTCGGTCTTTTGTCAAAAGTTAGTGGATTATAATACACAGTGTTTATATCTCTCCGGTCCCTGTTGTCCTCTGTTGATTTATGCTGCATCAACACTGTGTCATCTTGATTACTAAGTTTGTATGCTACTTATGAGGATCCAATACTCTCACTTTTTGAGTTTGTTCTCTTTTAGAATTGTTTTTGATTCTTTGCTTCTGCAAATGCACTTAACATTTAATTGGTCAAGATCTATAAAATAAATTCCTGGGTTATTTTTTTATCAACTTGGGAAGAACCAACAATTAACAATCTCAGTTTTCTACCTATGAACTTGAATAACTCTCCATTTGCTTAGCTCACTATTTATGTATTTCTTTCATTACAGTTTTAATTTTTTTCTTATATAGATACTGCATACTTTTGTCTGATTTATACATAGGCAATCATTTTGATTTAGGGACTATTAAGTAAATAGTAAATTCCACTTGTTCATTACTAATATACTATAAAACAATTGACTTATAATCTTAAATGGGTACCCTGGAACCCTGTTACGGTCACTTACTCATTCCAGGACATTTAGGCTGTTGTATTAGATATTTTTAGTAGCTTCATGTTACTTGCAAATAAAGACAGTTTTGGGTTTTTTGCTTTCCAACTATTAAGTGTTTTATTGCCATTTTTCTTAATTTATTAAGTAAAATTTCTGCTATGAGATTGAAAAAAAATTAGAGAAGATATCCTCAGGAGGAATCATGCTCTTAATGTCATTATGAAATCTAAGTCTTCACTATTAAATATAATGTCAGTTGTGGTTCTGTGTCCTACTTTTTGTTTTCTGTAGGTTGTTTCTTGGAAGTCAGGGAAATTCTCCTCCACTGATATTTTACATAGTAGATTTATCATCAGTTGTGGTAGGATTTTGTCAGATGTTTTCTCTATATCTATTTTTCTCCCCTAGTTTCTTTATGTAGTAGATTAAATGAATTGATATTTTGTACTGCACCAGCCTTGAATACTTGGGATAATTCCAAGCCATCAGTATATAATTATTTCTACATACAGGTTTAATTTGCTAGGATCTCATTGAAGAGATCAATCTGTATATATATAAATGAAAAATATTGATCTCTTAATTTCTTTTCTGATAATGATTTCATCTGGAATTGATATTACAGAGTATCACTGTTCTGAAAAAGTTAATATTATCTTTTCCGCCACAGAACACATAATTCTTAGAAAGTACTAAAACTGGACCAGCTTGGGCTCAGTCACAAAGAGGAGAGGGGCTTGTGTAACTCTGCTTCAAGCTACAGCCTTAGGATTTGACAGCATCCCTGCCCACTCATCTGACTCCAGGGAAGTTCTGAGAAGTGTCAGTTTCCCCTTTTGATGAGGACCTGGTATATGGGCACAAAATTCTGGGCCTACACTTTCCAAACTTGACAGAAGTTGGCTTTTCTAACGTAAAAATCTTCTTCACATATTAGTAGGCAAATTCTAAGCATTTTATTGTTTTGAGAGAAAAATGCAAAACCAACATTCATCCTTTGTCTTTGTTCTTCCCTTTTCTTTCTGGTGATGTCTTGAAGTCTGCTGCATCTTTTACATAAGAGTTATTATCATTAGTTCTGCATGGACAACACAGCAGCCACTGCGTCAGAGCCCAGCCAACTTCCAGCCCGGGACCATAAAGTCTTTGCCTCTCCAAGAATTTTACCTAACCTATCTTAGAGAAGATTTAATGCTTCTATTTTAATATTTAGATATTTGAACCATTTCAATTGTAGTTTAATGTATACGCCCTTGTTTAACCTCAGTCTACGTCCTGATTAATGCCTATTTTAAGTGCAATAATTTTGATTTTCCTTGTCCTTTTCTTTGATGTCAGCATTCACCTTCTTGCAAGTTCCATAAAATCTGTCCATTAAAACACAGTTTTTACACCCAAGGGAAAAATTTTCCATGTGGTCTGTTACTATAGTCATGAGCATGCATGCACTGTTTCCCAAAGGGAGGCCTGAGGATTAGGACCTTGCAGTTTGGTCCAGTTAGTAATTAAACTAACCATTTTACTTCTCCTGCTTACCTTGCTGAAATCAATAGGAAATAAATTAGATGGTGCTCCAAAAATAAATAGTATTTTGCCCTTGAAAAAGACCAACTAGGTATAATTTTCAATATATACAAATATACATATTCAATATATATGGATACATATTCAATATACATATTCATAGATAATATATAAAAATACATATAATATGTGTACTTATATTTTCAATGTTTATATATGTTAGAAACTCAATTAGAAAATTTTAGTCAAAATAAAATAAATCAGCAGATTTTAAACCAAGCAATACATTTTATTTGTTTCAAATGATATCAACAGCTAAATCTCATCCCTAAATTTTATCTAAACTATCACAATAGATAATAGGAATAAAACATTTTAGTTATAAAAACATGAGTTTATGAGACTAGAGAATTCGTAATCAAAGGTTTTGATTTTTTAAAATTCTTTGTTCTAGATATCAGTCGTCAGGTTTCTCTTGCTGAGAAGAAATTTTTTAACAAGATGAGCCCCAGTTGGTGATTCTTTGTGACTGTCCTGTTTGATCAGAGTTTTGTTCATAAAGTCTTTGCCTCTCCAAGAATTTTACCTAACCTATCTTAGAGAAGATTTAATGCTTCTATTTTAATATTTAGATATTTGAACCATTTCAATTGTAGTTTAATGTATAGTGGAAATATGTGTCTAGTTTTAATCTTTGGCCTGTGGAAAGCCAGTTTTCCCAGCACCCTTTATTAAAGAGGTTCTCTTTCTTCTAGTGAAGGTGTTTGGTTCCTTTTTTGAAATATGAAGTAGCTTAATGTGGTTGAAGCTGTTTCTGGATTTTCCAATCTGTTTACCTGATACTTGGTTCTGTTTTTAGCTAGTACAGTGCTGTTCTCATCACAGAAGTTCTTATTGGTAGTATAATTTCAGGTCAGGGGTTATGAGGCCCCTGCTTTTCCTTTGTTCCGTAGAACTTCTTTTGCTATTCTAGGTCTCTGTTTCCAAATGAATTGTAGGATTATTTCCTTTAATTCTGAAAGATATTCCATTGATATTTCGATGGTGATCACACCAAATCTCAGTTGCTATTGTGTGTTCCATTCTTATAAGATCTATCTATCTATCTATCTATCTATCTATCTATCTATCTATCTCCCTCTCATCTCTCTACCTGTGTTATACTTCAATGCTATGCTGATAAATATCGCTGGATTCTGGATAAATTTCTAAAAGGACTTGGACCAAAATTGTGTGTTTGTCCCATGAAATAGGTAAATTCACATGGCGTTGCATATATGAAAGAGATGTGTGGTCTATGTACCACCGAACCATTTATTTTTTTTTTATTTTATTTTATTTTTTTTGAGACAGGGTCTCGCTTTTGTGGTTCAGGCTGGCCCTGAGCTCAGCCTCAAACTCACATCACAATCCTCCTGCCTCTGCCTCCCGAGTGCTGGGATTACAGGCATGAGCCAACCACGCCCGGCACTGTGGTATGTGGTACTGGTTGCTGCTGGGTGTGGGTCTCCACACCCAGTATTGTTATGTGGTTACCAGGGAATCGAACCCAGGCCCTTGCGCTTGCAAGACAGGCACCGGAACCACTGAGCTAACTCCCCGGCCCCACCACCGAACCATTTAAATGTGGGTAAATCCTAAGTAGTGATATAACAACAAAGGCAATAATAAAAAATTGAAAATGTAATTAATCTTTACTAATACCTTGATGCTCAGAAAAATTCATATGCATTTTATGTAATCACTCCCAAAACCTTTGAAGTGACAACTCTTGTTAGCAAATACTACTTGTGATAAAGCTGAAGTCTACAAGGCCAAGTAACTTGGTTAAGCTGCTTATTTCATAGGGGGAAAAAACCAAGGATTTTGGGCAGGGGTGTCTAATACCAGAAAGCGTGACTCCTAAACTTTAATGACACTTACAACATAACTGGCCAAGTTTATCCATTTGATTATTGTAGACTGAATTTTATTTCCAAATACTCTTTCCTGATGCTTATGGATTTGTTTTTCTGGAGATAGTTTGCATATTTAATCAAGTTAAGATGAAGGCATCTTGGAGTCCAGTGGGGATCTGCATTGAACACAGTGTCCTTCTAAGGACAGAAGAGACACTGAGAGGCACAGGAGAGCGTGGCTTGGTGACAGCCGCAGACACTGGGGTGATGTGACTACAAACGAGGCTGTGCCAAGGATTTCTGGCAGCAGCAGAGACAAAGGAGAAGGCATGGAACAGATGATTCCCGAGAGTATACAGAGACCACAGCTCTCCTGGCATCAGAGCTATAGAGACCTGCCTCCCACACTGTGCGAGGATGCATTTCTGCTGTTACGCTGCCCTGTTTCTGTGGTTCTATCCCCTAGCTGTGTTAGTCACCTGGTATTGTGACTAAACACACCAGTGAAGTCAGTTTTATAAAGAAAGACTATGGCTCCCAGGTCCAGTGGTTTTAGTCCATGATCTTTTGGTCCAAGTGCTTTCAGTCCTACAGAGAGGCTATGAATTATGGCTGAAGTTGAGGGGAGAAGAACTGCTCAGGTCTGTGCAGCCACAGAGGAGAGAGGGAGAGAGTAAGACAGACAGAGGAAAAGAGACAGACAGAGAGACAGAGCACATGGGCAGAGTAAAAAGAGAGAGAGAGAGAGAGAGCATGCATATGAAAGAGAGAGAGACAGGGACAGAGACAGAGACAGCTTTCAAAACAAGTCCTCCCAAGCCAAAGAATCTGTGCATGGCCAAGTGGATTAGTCCTTGCATCCAGCCCAGGGCTCAGAGCAGCAACCCAGTCAGAATCCACAGCTTTCTGGTCTAAGCACTTCTGCTTTGTGCTTAAGAGGAACCCTGGAAAGCTAGTAAACATGGGAAGAATAGTTATATTCAGTAGCTGCATTGATTTTCATATTTACATAAATGTTTACAGATTATTAGGCATTATTGATACAGAAAATAAATGTCAGCCCCAAACCTACAATCTCTTCTAAGTAAGTAAAATTATTTCAAATCCTTGTCATTGTTTGTTTGTTTGTTTTACTTTATTGTTGGAGACCCAACCCAGAGCCTCCCATGTGCTGAGCAAGTGCTCTAGGGCTACACTGTGTTCACGGCCCTATGTATCTCAACTAATAATACTACTACGTGCATTTCTTTCAGAAATTAAAAATGCATGCTCTTAATTTAAATTGTATTATTTGTCTTTTATCAATTTTGTTTAAATTTAAATTTAGTAAAACATTGCATTTCTGGTTAAAAACATATTGTGTGGAATGAGTCCTGTGGTTTACTTTTCTTCCACTAACTCATAGATCGACTTAAGAAATTTTTAAATTGTCAAGAAAGGAAATGTTATTTTATATCTTGATTTTCTTAGAAGTAACCTTTAAATTCTATTTCTCTCTGTATATAAATACATATATAAATATGATCATTTCATTTTGGAAAAAAACAGCAATAATAACACTGATTTTGAATGTTTCTGAGGAAGTTCTAAGGTGTTTTATGTAAAATGAAGGATGACTATTTTCCTCAGATTTTTCTCAACCTCTATAATTCTCATATTCTTAGCCCTTAATTCAGTTATTTTCCCCTCAAAGCCCTTACATATAATTATATTCCTGTAGAGATTTCTTCAGTAAATAGCTGTGTACATAGTATAATTATTAGATAAAGATAAAATACACATAAAAAGAAAAATCTCACTTTAAAGGGCTTACAAACTTTGTAAAATAAAAGTGTTTTTCTGTTGTGAGCTGGAAAGCCCTAGGTAACAAAACAGATGTAAAAATAGAACTCAAAAGCAATTCTAAACCTCAAGAACATGGTGGAGGATATTATGATCCCCAACTTGAAAATATACTACAAAGCCACTGTGATAAAAACTGCACATTACTGGAAAAGTAACACACTTGAAGCTTAGTGGAACAGATTAGAAGATCCAAAAACAACTCAGATACACTGAGTCACCTCATGTTTGACAAAGGAGTCAAAAACTCTCAATGGAGGAAAGATAGCCTCTTTAACAAACGGTGCTGGAAAAACTGAGTTTTAACCTGTCAAAGACTAAAGCTAGACCTGTCTCTTTCACCATGTACCAAGCTAAAATAAAAATGGACTAGAGACCTAAATATTAAAACAGAAACACTAAACCTTCTAAAAACATGTTAGGTAAAACTCTGAAGACACTGGCTTAGGTAAAGACTTCCTCAACAAAACCTCTATAGAACAAGAACTGGCAGAAGAAATCAACAAATGGGATCTCATCCTATTAAAAAGCTTCTGCACAGCAAAGAAAACCACCAACAGAGTGAAAAGGCAACCAATAATATGGGAAAGAATCTTTTCTAGCTGTGTCTCAGACAAAGGGCTTCTATTTAGAATATGTAAGAAGCTTAGAAAAATCAGTCCACCCAAATTTAAAGACCCAATTCAAAAATGGGCTTCTGAATTGAACTGACATTTTTCAGAAGTAGAAATAAAACCAACTAAGAAGCATATGAAGAAATGCTCAATATCACTGGTCATTTGAAAGATCAGATGAAAACAACTCTGAGATTTCATCTCACTCTGTGAAGAATGGCTACTGTCTTAAAATTAGCCAGCAACAAATGTTGGCGAGGCTGCAGAAAAAAAGGAACCCTTCGCCATTGTTGATGGGAATGTAGACTCGTACAACCCCTATGGATATCAGTGTGGAGATTCCTCAGCAAACTAGGATTCAAGGTCCCATTTAACCCTGCTATTTCTCTATTAGGTATATACACAAAAGAGTTAAAAGATTCATATCACAGAGACATATGTGCACCCATGTTTATAGCACCTCAGTTTGTGATTGCTACATCTGGAAACAACCAAAATGTCCATTAACTGGAGACTGAATAAAGAAGATATGGTTCTTTTACAGAATGGAGTATTACTTTGTCATTAAAAATGATAAGATTGAGTCATTTATACTCAAATGGATGTACCTTTAGGATACTCTTATAAGTGAAATAAATAAGTCACAGATGTGTGAATATCATATCTTTTCACTGGTATGAGAAAATGAAGCTATAAATGAGTTCTAGTATCTCTAGTAGATATTGTAAAATAGAAAATATTTAAAAGGAAATAGGGTGTAGGGGTAAGTAATGAGGGAAAAATGTGATGTTAATTTTTTAAAAAATGAAATATAGCTATGTATATAGGGGGGCATGGTTTGTAGGGTGGGCAAGGAAATGGGAAAAAATGAGAATTAAGTCATGTCGTTCAATAGTACAAATTCTCAATGTTGATTTTGATCATGATATGTATATATAATGTACTAATAAAGATTTTAATTAAAAAATATGGGACCCAAGAAGGATAATTAACACCCCATTCAGATGTCTCAGAGAACTGTGACCCTCTTCTTTTGTTCCCTTCAGCTTTTGTTCTGTGTTTTATTTTTCCCTTGGTCTGATCTCATGCACATTATAAACAAAATCTGTACTAGGTTAGTTCTTTATGCTATATTTTCAAATTCCTTAAACTGTGCCACATTTAGTGCATGAAAGAAATTGATTTACAGTTTTGTTTTAATATTAGCATAAACAATTCAAGAACCATTCTGCTTATAAAAGTAGCCAAGTTTATTCTGTGGCTTTTATTTTATGATCTGAAAAAAGGGACGTTTTGGAAGTGTTTATCAGTCACACTTCAGAGGTTTCTAGCTTTCATTTTGATGAGTAAATGATGAAAAGCTGATCTTAGTAAAGTATGTAGATACAATAGAACAATCATTTTTGTCGATATCTTCTCCAGTTATAGGAATAGTCCTAGTTTTTCCAACTTCCAGAACACTTGAATAGCCTCTTCAGTCTGACAAATGTTCATTTATTAAAACTGATCTCTGCTTCCAAAAATAGACACCATTGTCATCATTATCTGATAACAAGAAAACTAGTAAAAAAATTCAATAATTTCTCAACAACATCATAAAAGTTTTTACTTCTGTGAAGATGGGATTCTTGTCCAAGGCGATTGTCTAGAGTCTGTGCTCTAAATATGTACAACAAGTACAGGAGAAATTTAGCAAACCGGGGATAGTAAGTATATGTACACACAGTCAGTGGACCTGGCAGCTAACAGCAACAGGTTCAAGATTAACTGACCTGGTATTTATTTTTCCTCAAGAAGAAAAAAAAAAAAAAAAAAAAACAGCCACACAGAAAAAGTCAACTTTTGGTAATGTCTTCACATTTTGTAAGGTCATTTATATACTTTCCAACACCTACCTATGTACAAGAAAGTAAAGTTTCTGAAATGTTCCTTTTCAAGTGAGTGGTTTCCTTATAAAGTTAGTGTAGAAGTTTCTGAGTTTTTTCAGACTATTTGCTTAGAGCAGGAATGAATTATAAGAGTGTGTCTACTTTTGAAATTACATTCTAGCAAGGACAGACTTTAGTTTCCAAGTCATTGATTCTATTCCTATTTTAGATGTAAAGGGTAAGACATCTTTACACATTCCAAAAGTGAGCGGAGCATCTGGCCATAGGACAGCCTCTGTACTCCAGTTGAGAAATTCAGGGCATGTGTTTGTTAACAATTGCTTCAAAAGAATCACGGCAGAGACAGCGATGATTTAGAAACTATCCTCTGAGGAAATTTATCATGCTCTTTGCAGGAGACAAAACAGCCTTCAATTTTATATGCAAATTCTTGTCAGCAAGTCCATGTTGGTGTAATAGACAGTGTATGGTTGTGTTATGAAGATGGTTTTCTTTTCTGTTTTTTGGTCTTTGTTTTGATTTGGTTTTACATCAGCAGAGATAATCTTGCATTGTTTTACATCAGATCCAGGCAGGTAGGTTATCGGTGTGACTATTGATTTACTAGCCTTGAGTGTTCAGAATATAAACATGTCATTTTTGACTAGATAAAACCTCTTTTCCACTCAGGTATTTGCTTTTTTTTATGGGACAGGCTGCATTCTATGCTCATTGTTTTCCAAAGATGGGTCATTATTTAGTCTAACGTGTTTATACAGTCATTTATCATGAACTTACTATCGAATAGCTTTTATCCTAGACCTAATACTGTGTTCTGTACGGTACTTACTAGGACTTTAACTTTTTATATGATAACTTTCCAGTATCTTTCTGTTTGCTAACACAAGTTGGCATTTGTCTCAGTTCACTTGGCTGCGATAAAAAGCTAGCATGAATTGTACAGCTTCCATATCAGAAGTTTACTATTTCCCAGTCCTAGAGCCCAGAATGCACGATTAAGGCCTAGCCCACAGGGTTTTTGAAGAGGCTTCTTTCTCTCCTGCAGGAGGCTCTGTGTTTGCAAGTGGCCCTGTCAGTCTTCGGACATCTCCTTTAATGAGGACACCAGTCCAATCAAAGCAGGGCCTTCATCTTTCATCATCTAATTCTAATTAATCTGAATACAGATATAATTACATTACACTGATGTGGAGGTAGGGATGACCCACTACCCATGGCAGTATTAATCCTTCATTCAGTGACTGACATAGATTTCACTTACACAAGAAATTTAGATTCATTAATGTACTTCTTCCTTAAATTGTATTCCTGTGTTGTGTTTATCTAGAAATGTCAGCTTAATCTTTTATTTGGAACAAGTTCAAGCATAAAACTACAAGTGTGCAGGGCTGGGATGTAGCTCAGCATCCCTGTGGCTCCCAGCAAGCACAAAGACCTGGGTTTGATTCCCAATACTGAAGAAAATACAGCTGTAATTTGATAATCAATTTGGGACTCGATTTATTTTTCTGAACATAACATTTTTTAAACCTCCTTCCCAAATTTTAGTTGGAATCATTTTTAGAAATAGGTATCTAAATTCAGGAGCTATATTGTAGGAAAAATGTGAGCTGATTCACTCAAAGGAAGAACTATCTTTTTACCCAATATGAAGAAATCAAGTATTCATTCCCAAATAAATCATCCTAGACCCTTAAAAGAGAGAAACATGACTATTTTTATGGATGATGGATGGAGATACTTTGTCCCCTTCACACGGGAGTTAACATCTAAAGCGAGAGCACAAAGGACATCCACGGTGCCTACGCTGCCACTTGGTGCTCATTTGGGGACTGTTCCTGAAGCCTAAGCAAACGAGTTCACTAGTTCACGACATCTCCAGTCATGGATGAAGCCACTGGAATCACCTCATTAAATTTCTCCACGCAGAGCCTCTTGGCCTGGTTTCCCAGACGCCACGAGCCTGAGGCGGGCTGCAAGCCTGAGTCCCGGCGCTCCCATTTCAGCTCCCTGGACGTGTAGGAAAGTTCTCACGCAAGGCCTGAAGCAATCGTCAGCAGCTTCCAATCTTTCTAATAGAAGTCACTGCTTTTTCTGTAGGATGCGGGGTTGGAATTCTTACTGCTCTCAAGTAGTCAAAGAGGACACAAAGTCAGAGGATACAGAAAATTGGACAGTTTTTCTACAAGAGATAGGCTGCTTCTATATAGTCTTGCAGGGAAAGTAATGCCGGGGATAGTGCAGATGCAAATGTTCAACAAGCCAAGTCAAGTAGATTCTTGCATGAAATATTTTAAAAATACTTTGAATCCATTGCTTTTATGTATCACGTTTGCAATAATCTGGGACTGACATTTAAGTGGCTGTTGCATAAAAATACTGAAGTATTTCTTCAGTGAACATAAGAGAAAGAAAGAAGGACAAACTGAAGAATTGAGAATGCGTTAGAGTAACTTCAAAAAACTCTAGACTACATGTCAGTCTATGAAAATATCTTTAACCACAGAAAGATTCTGCAGACAAATTAAGTATGAACAGAGACATTGTGAGATAATCACATTAGTTCAGAGGCACACATCAGCACGTACACAAGGCATTGTCATCACTGCACTTCTATACCACGCATCACTCCCTGTACCTGAGCTGACGGTGTTCACCTCACACCTGTGCTTGATTTGTATTCCTCAGTCACAGGGAATGACTCGTTCTTACCATTACATCAACCGTCACCTGCGCAGTTGCACTTCTCTGTCTGAGGGGATCAGGGGCAGCATCGTTGTCCAAGTCTGTAATTCTCACAGCTATCTCGTACTGTGACTCAGTTTCCCAGTCTAGTGAATCCAGTAGCTTTATTATTCCTGATGCAAAAAAGGGACTTGTCATTTCAAGATTACTAAAGACATTTGATGCATGCTGAATTGTAAACTATATAAATTAAATAATCTTTGTAATAGTAAGTAGTATACATTAACTGATGCAGATCAATTTTGGTTGTATACATATATATAAATCAGGATATATATATACATATATATGTATATATATATATATATATACATATATATGTATATATATATATATATATATTTCCCTAGAGTTGACTTCAGCAGCAAAATGATAACAGATGTTGATTCGCACAGCCTCTGAGCCCTGTTACACATTCCTAGGTGCAGGGCGGAGCATATGCACGCACAGGCTTCCTGACGTTCAGTATGTCAAAGATCAGAGTTTGGTTCTATCCACACAGCGACTAAGGATTTATGGCTACAGCTGACAAATCAAGGTGAACACCACCTCATTCGAGGGAAAGCTTTCTTTTTTAAGAAAAGATACTTTGGTGCTCACAATTTTTAAATAAAATAGATTCTAAATGAATATTCATGAGTTCTTTACTCTTAATGGCGGTCAGCACTGTGACAATACCTGTGTCTTGCTCCACGTAGAACTTGGGTGGCGTTCCCAGATGGCCCCCGATGATGGCGTATCTCAGATTGTCAAATGGCCAGTCTGCATCTGAAAATGTAAGTTTCCCTACGAGCGTTTCAGCTGGGCGGTTTTCAAGTACACTGAAGGTAAATGCTGACGTAGCTGCAGTGGGGTCCAGCTCATTTATGCAAATGACCCTTATAATGACTGTAATGGTGGCTATGGAGAAAGAAGTCCATAAGAATGCAACAGGACAATTGTATGATCTCTGAAATACTCCTTACTTTTCCATTTTAATCAATGCCTTATACTGCACATCACATTCTAAGTGTAGGAATCGCACAAGTACATTTATAGTAGTAAGTTTTAATATAAAATTACTACATGTAAAAAGTATAGAGCTTTTCATTTTAGGATTAAAATACTTTATTAATTGATATTCTTGAAAACTTAAAAAAATTGTCACTGATGTTATGACTAAACATAAAGAGTCCCATTCTGAATTAAAGTTCTTAGTTTATAAGGGCCAATGTGGTATTTATCACTTAGAATATAATTCAATAGTTCAGCCTGAACTATTATGTATCAATAATGAAAGAATGTAATTTATTATGAGACTATTATTTTCTCTAAACTTATTTCTTGAGGAATCTTTTAGATACATAGAGACTTGAAAAAAGTTCACAATGAGTGTAAATATAAAGTACCACATTAAATGTTGAGAACTTCAATTGATTTATAGTTGCTATTTAGGCTTCTTGTCTTTACACTGCAGTGCACATGCAATGTATAAATAGTGATAGCAACTTACAAGCTTTATTGCAATACATCATCGAAATATTTAAATTATAAACTTCTCATAACTAACTTTTAAGTCCTAAGTATTTCATATGAGACAAATTATTTGAATATTTTAGATTAATATCTTCTCACTTGAAAGGACAGGTATTCCTGCATCAGAGACTTTCACAAATAGTATATACTTGAAGTGCATCCCTACAAAAATAGCATCATCGCAATCCAGATGTTTAGGTCCAACCTATAAATAAAAAAAAGTGGTGTATCATTAGTTTAGTTTTGTTTCGATTGAAAATTCATTTCATCCTTCTGTGAGTTCAAAACTAAGTAGCAGATATTTGAAAGTCATACAATAGTGCTGTCGATAAAAATACAGTTAACCTCAAAATTGAGCCATACGTGTAATTTTAGCATTCTTAGTAGCCACACTGAAAAGATTAAGTTAATTGTAAGAAGATAATGTATTCAATCAAACACACCCTAAATGTATCATTTCAACATGTGATCAACCTACTGAGGAGCTCTACCAGTGTTTTTTCACATAACTCTGTGAGCTCCAGGACTCACTTCACAATGGCAGTACATCTGACCTCAGGACCAACTGCATTCTAGTGTGCAAATGCACACAACCTGGTGTGCACCACACTGTAGATTTTGCATTATGTGACGTATGACCAGAAGTACACCTGACTCTCAGCAGTGCTCTGCATCGCTAAGCTACTCTGTTTCCCGTGTTAGGTAAGTTAAGTGTGTTTTCAAATTACAACGGATTTAATCTGGGGATAACCTGTCATAGGGTCAAGGAACACCCCTAATCACTGTGGCTTATATTTAAGATCTGTGAAAAGAAGTCATGAACTTATTTTTTCTAAAATGAATTGGGTCTGAATTGGTATTAATGGGAATAAACTTTCAGAAGCAAGGTCTCAGTTGCAAGCTTCAAAATCATGCAAAAACAGAACCCGAAGTTGACCCTGTGAGAGAGGTCAAAGCAGCTCATATTTTTGCCTTTCTTTTCCTTCTCTTGGGAAGAATGTGCATGGCAGACGTGTTTTCAGAACCTTTAACAATGTTAAATATGAGGGGCCATTGAGGAGTGTTCTCCACAGCTCACGTGTAATCACTCAGACCTCAGGGTGGCCATAGCCTGGGCTGGACGTGAGACCAGGGACAAGGGAAATAATGTGATTGTACAGTGTCCAGTTCCTGTGATTGCCTTTCTGTGGCCCAGACACACTTACATGAACTATTTTTCCCCAAAAAATAGTTAACGTTTATCATGCAGGGAAGTTATGTGAAGCAAGTTAATACAGAAAAGCATACGTAAATGATCTTATTTTCTTAAGATCTTACAATATTTTGTAAATTACAGAATTTGGGCTACAAATGAATTAGTTAAATAGAAGGAAAAGAGTTTCTTCATAAATGACATAGACTACTAGGTGGCCTCTCAGATACTTTTCAATTCTAAGATGCTATAGACTACCTTGTAAGTAAATAAAAGAGACATAAAAATGTTAATAACTTAAAGCTTGATGTCAATCAGTGAGTTAATAATTCACACTGATATTATTGCTTCACAATTGATGTATGCCTTTTCTCAGCCTTAATTTATATTACGATAATATATAAACTAGAAATAAATTGGACCCTGTAAGAACTATAACTACATTTTTTAAAAGCAGAATACACAAACATATATAGAAATTATATATATGTCAGAGATAGAATTGCTGGGTGTAATAATGAAGTATTATTGTGAGTTGGTAGTTTATAATAAATAACAGACTTCTGACTACCCTCTATATTAAAAAAATATTTTACACTTTAAAATCCTTATATATAAAGGACATTTATTGAAATACAGGAAAATATAGATTATTTCTGTAATACCTGAATCCATCATACAAAGATAAAAGGAAAACAAGAATAGCAAATACATATTTATCCTGTTTGCATGAAGCATACTCAAATGTGTCCTGTGTATTCACAGAGCTTGAACATATATGAAAATATGTGCAGATCTATTACCAACCAGGTAAAGGCGTGCTCAACTGTGAGAGGGTGCCGAAGAGGCAGAGTGCTGAACAGGAGCTCTGCTTACAGACTGCTGGAGAAAACGTAGCTGGTGCCACCAAGCTGGGAAACAACGCGAAGCAGCGTACAGTTGGACTTTACCCTCTCTCGGACGGGGCAGTTCTGGTCTGAAGTGTATCTCTGAACACCTGAGAATATCCTTTCTGGCGGTGCCCACACGGGCTGTGGCAAGGACCTTAAACGGCCTCAGGCTCAAGGTTGAAGTGATTGGATTCGAAAGGCTCTGGCCACACATAGGCTGTGGCCTCACTGCTTGATAGCCTCATGAGAAACGGTGAAGACCAGGAGGGACACCGAGTTCCAGGAGCAGGGTCATTGCTGCATGCTCTTGAGGGATGAATTTTGTCCCCGCCCCTGGTTCTCTCTCCCTTTCTGTGCTTGCTGGCTGCTGTGAAGTGAGTATGTCCTCCTCCAAATCCTTCTGCTCTGAGAGGTTGCTTCACCACACAGGCTGAAAAGGGAGGCAGCCTCTGACAGGGAGATGAAACCTCTGGATTGTGACAAGTTGACTTCTTGGGTATTTTTGTTGCAGTGACAGAAAGTCCAACACAACACAACAGCAAACACCAGGAAGGAGTTCAAATCTCTGTCAGTGTGAAATGCTTAGAATCCCTTGATGCAGTAATAAGGAATAGCATGGAATATTACAGCAGTGACAGAGACAGGCAGATCTTCCCCATAGATAGTCGACTTAGATACACCACGTCAGGGAGACTGAGTAGTTGTATCACTTTCTAATACTCAAGAATTAGATAAGCACAGCAATGTTGTCTAAGAATACAAACTTAGATGATAGAACTGCAAATCCCCCAAGGCAATGACAGAAGAAAATTGGAGATACTGCTTGGCTGGAGGATACATCAAAGGACGGAAAGGGCAACAGCACAGCTGTCAGCAATTTTCTAAGTCTGACCTGGGCAATGGGTTCAGAGGTTCACTTATTACCATGATGAATAACCTGCAAACATGTTAATTATGTTACCTTGAGAACATCAAATATTAAATCTTCAAATAATAATTAAAAGTAGACAGACTAAAGTATATTAGGGAAATTTTTAAACCTGTGCTCATTGAAGAAAAATAACTTAATAAAATAGTTGATTACTAGTATTCACTTAAGAGAATATATGCTTATTTATTTTATTTAGAAGCTAAATATATTACATATGAAATATTTTGTATTAAATAGGAATTAATTGCTAAAGATTAAAATTATAAGTTTGTCTCTGGTAAAAAAAAACATGCTGAATGAGCTCAGATAAACTTATAAATTTAAAATGAATGTCTACTAGTGGGCTAGAGCTTTAATTATTATTTGGCATACAATATCGATGCTGATCTTAACTCAGAATTTTGAGTGACTACTGAGACTATTTCCTTTCCTGCTACACTACAGATGCCAGCATCTAGTCATCTGGAAAATGATTCATCTTATTTTACATTAAAATTTTTATAGCTAAATTATTGAGTTTAAAACTTAAGCATTGTTACAAAGCCTCCAGTCAGTATTTAATTGACTAAGCATTAAAATTCATTTTTAATAAATTTTATTTTGATTTTATCTCATTCCAACCCCAGTCTCCCTCCCCTCCCTGTGTACAAAAGCTCCCTTTCCAGTTTTTATTCAATTCTCACTTTTTTCTTGTCCCTTCCTTCCTTTCTCCCCTCTTCCTCCCTTGTTCCTCTCCCCACATGAACATTTTATTCCCATTTCCCAATATCTGTTATGCATATTCGTCTTTACTTCCAGTTTAGGTTTCTCATACTAGAGAAAGAATGGATTGCTTAAACATATTTGTCCAGTTTATTTCACTTAAGAGTATGGTCTCAAGGTCCATTTATTTAGCCATACATGTCTTACACTAACCCTTCTTTATTACTGATGAAGTAGTACTCTGTTGTATAAAAGGATCACATCTTCTTTATCTATTCATAGATTGATGGGCATTTTGGCTGTTTCCCAGATTTGGTATTAAAAACTGCACTGGTGTAAACACGAGTGTGCACATACGGCTGCTGTGCAATGCTTTATGGTCCTCCCAGAAGATATCAAGAAGAAGAGCTGGGTCAAATGAAACTTTCAGTTTTAGTTCTTTGAGGAATCTCCACACTGATTTTCAGTGCTGAGACCAGTTTGCACCCCTACCAACAGTGGAAAGGGTTCAGTTTTACCCATAGCCTCACCAGGATTTGTTATTGCTTGATTTCTTGATAGAGGCATTCTTTTTAGAGTGAAATAGAATCTCAGTGTTGTTTTAATTTCTACTTCATAAATAACCAGTGATATTGAGCACCTTTTAACATATTTGTTTGGTGTTTCAAAATCTTCATCTGAGTAGTGTGTTTTCATTTCATTTGCCCATTTTTAGATTAAGTCTTTAAATTTTGGAAGTATGAATATTTTGAGTTCTTTATATATTCTAGATAATAGTCCTTTGTTTGATGAATAGCTGATAAAAATTTCCCCATGCTGTGGGTTGTCTCTTCACTCTTTTCTTCACTGGTTTCTTTTCCTCTGCAAAAGCTTTTTAATAAGATTAGGCCCAGCTGTTGATTTTTTGTAGTGTTTCCCAGGAGGTCTGGGTTTTGTTAATGATGTCTTGACTAAACATTAAAATGCTACCCTTTTATTTTTTTTTCCTACTAGCTGGCTTTTCTTCTCTGACTGCTATTACAAGACACACTAACCATATTTTGCAAAAAAATTCAATTGTTCGTACTCCAAATACATAGAAACTGGGGGAAAATTTGATTCAACAGACAGTGAGTTTTACTGGGTTAACATACCCTCATTTCCAAGGTAGGATAGGAAACATCATCACAGAGCACTGAGTTCAATGATTTTGATTCTATAAATTTAACGACTAGTTTTATGGTGTCAGTGAAAATCAGAGCAGGCCCACTGTAACCATTTTGGTGTTGTTTGTGCCTTCTGTGTGCCTATTTTGTTTTATTCTTCCTTGAGTTGTCTGAATATGGAGAAACCAGAGTTGCACCATGCCTGGATTTTTACATTTCCTAGTTGAGAATATTTTAATCTTACATTGTTTTCAATTATTGTGTAACTATAGTTGTAATGTATTTGGTTTATAACTATTTCAATATTCTAATCATATCAGTGACATATTCCAGTTGTATAAAACTATGCAAAGCAGGTATTGATTCAGTAAGTTGACACTAAATCTTGTCAGAGTCTTGCGCAGTGACTTCACAGTTTAATTTTGTTCATATATTATTCATTAATTGGGTCTCTGATGAACACGCCAATACATCTAGCTAATACTATGCATGTGGTAGACACTAGCTCAGTGATAGGTTTTTTTCCTCATTGATTTCAGAAACAAAATGCTACAGGAATCCAAGGAGATGCATCTGACTCAAACAAGAGCGGGGAGGGAAATAGCAGTTTCCTGGGAGCAGCGCTGACGCAACACGGAGGTTCTGGCTGTGTGAACAGCACATATATCAGGACCGGAGCCCAGGCCCAGAAATGCCACCGTATTTCAAGCTTACCAAAGTGACTCTGGGCTGGTCACATGGGGAGAGATGCGGATGTAAAAGTGGCTGGGGCTATACCAAGGGAGTTGAGAGGTATCCTACCTACTAAAGCAAGATGGGAAGAGAATGTTGTGACCTCTGACTCTCTCGCACACACCCTGCTGGTTTGTTTGCCACTGCTGATGGAGCAAACTAATGACTGATTGGGCGAGATGCTCCACAGTATCCTTCTACCATCTGTGGGTACAGCAAAAGATCACTTACTGAAGCCTTAAAAACTACTGTAAATAAAATCTAGATTTCCTGAGTGAGTAAAACATCTGCAGCGATGCATTTTCCAGGGATCAGTACTAAAGCATGCACATTTATTCCACTGCTGCTCCATACTCAGCATTTAACATATTTATGAAGGTAATTTTAATAAATGCCAAAGGAACAGACAGTATCTTGTCATAGAACCATTTGTTCTTGAAAATATAACCTTCCCAGTTCAGTTCCAAAGATCAAATTGCATTCCAGTGCTCATCCCAGAGCAGGATGTGTTGTTGACAATTTAAGGTTCAATTGAAAATCCTGGAACAAATTCTGCCATCAGCTATTTGAACTACTGTAGTTCATTAAGAATTTTAAAATAATAAAAATAAAATGTTTTTTCTATCTAGGGTTAATCACAGGGCCGTAATCAGAGAGCAGCTTTAAAATACTTACTTTTAGCTCATTGTTTGTGAGACTAAAGGTTTCATTTGAAAAATGATCCGTAATCAAATGATAAGTTATGTTGTTATTGGGAAAAGTTCCATCCTCATCTATGCAGGCCAGAGACACTAAAAGAGTCTCCACTGGAGTGCTTTCAGCAAGCTCCAATCTGTAAGCAGTAAAATACAAAACATTTAGCAGAATGTATTAATCTAGACTCACTCAGATCATACTTACTATAAAAGATGTTTTACAGCACGGTTACATTATAAACAACTACTTTGCCAACAGGAAAATCACTAATGAACTGTTATTACACTGAATTAATAACTAGTGAATTTACTGAGACATATATTAATGAACAAATCGACAGTTTGTACCTGAGATTCACAAGCTTAAATTTGTAGATCTGAGAGTTTCAGCTGACCCCCTCCAAATAACAAAACCATGCTTACTCTATCGGGCACATGCAATATCATTGTCTCCACTTAAAATAAGATCAGTGAAAACTATGGGGGGCAAATCTGCTCAACAGTAAGTGGGGATTGTTGATTCTACCAGTATTCAATTCCCTGTATATAATCCAGCTTCTCTTAGGTTCCCCACTTGGCATTTGTCAGATGAACCACTTACTTGAACCAAATAAATGGAAGTGGAAAGCCGTGTCTCGGTACTGGGTAGGATGATTGAAACTGGAGTATCTCCCACATGCCTTCTTGTCTCCTCTCCATGTGGTTGTGAGCAAAAGCCAACAGCAATTGAATAAATTAGTCTCCCTGAGTCGCAGCAGGGAGGACCGCCACACGCACAGGCAGGAAACCTGAACTGCTGGGCTGAGAAGCTACAGCCCGATACTGACCGGGGGTGCCAGGGACGCGGCTCTTCATGGTGTTTAACAGGAGCTCAGCACCAAGTATTTTGCTAGTATAAACTACTATAATTATATTTTCCTCAGTTTTAAAGGATTCTAATTTAATGATTGAAAATAATTTAGGATTCAAAAGACAATGAAATCCAAGACACTTTGACAGGGAAAAAAACAAAAATCAAGATGTGTCATGTACTGCTACAAAGTCTCAGTGTTGTATGTGATCATAATGTATATGTAAAATGCACCAATAAAATCAATTTTTAAGAAAGATGAATTGCCAACTACTTAAGAGCTCTGTTCTAAGCACAAACTTTTCTAGCATTTCTGCAATGAAAATTGGAATATTGTTGTCTGTGATACACAGAAAGGCAAAATACTACAAGCATAACTGTACAATTAAATTTTGCCATTGTAAACTTTTAGTTTGTTAACAAAAGACTCCAAAAAATTAAAAAACTAAAAGTTACTTTTTTATATTAAATTATTTTTATTTGGTATATAAGCACATAAAAGGTATATATTTCCAGGGTACCAAGTGATAATTCAATGTATGAATACCTTAAGGGTGTGATACTTAAATTAGGTTAAACATAGGTATCTCCTCAGATGTTTGTCATTTCAAAGTGGTGAAAACTCTGAAAGTCCTCTTAATGTTTGAAATACACAAAGCCTTCCATTATCCTTAGACAGCCTTCTGTACTGCAGTGGATCTGAGCCCCAGGCCTGACTGCAGCTCAGGCCCTTGACCTACCTTCCCCGCCTAGGCTCCTTCCTACTCTCTCCGGGCCCTGGTTGACTAGAGAATTTCATGCTGAAATACAGTACAGCAGTGTGATTCTGCACTTGTTTTATTACTTATTATCCAAATGCTTCTGTATACTTATTCACAAATAATTGCTTCAAGTGGGGGAAAAAGCATTCTTGGGTATCCCCCCCAAAAGCTCCCCAAGGATGTTTCCCTGCTATCAAAATGAGTAGACCCTCCTGTGCTTCCTGTAAAAGGCTATGCCCTCCTGTGGACAGTTGCTGGTTGTCCCGTCCAGTTGATGTTCGCTGCAGAACACGTGACCTACATTCTCCCTCTGCTTTCTGCCTTCAGGTTAAGCATTCCTAACCCAAGGAGAGAAATGCCCGGAAATCTGTCATCACGCTAGCACACAAACAGTTTCGAGTTTTGGAGCCTTTCCGACGTGAATGTTGAACTAGTTTAGAACACATATAGAGCCAGTGTCAGGGAAGAGAAAGAGACAGTGTCTGTGTTCTTTGGAAATGAGAGAAGAAAAGCAAGAGAAGCTTTCACTTCACTCCAGAGATGATAGGACGCTTGTATGTTGTTTCTCTCTTGCTTCTCTCTATGCAAAACCAGAGACCGAGCACTGGTAGTCAGGACTCACGTGTAAAGGTCCTGCAAGCAGCGCGGCGGGTTGTCATTCACGTCCTGCAGAATCACTGTGAGTGTCCCAGTCGATGAATGGGCCCGTGCGTTGTCGTAAGCTCTGACACGTAAAACCCAAGCCTTTGGGGTGCTGACGTCCTCGTAATCCAAAGGGTAGGCGACCGCAACCTCCCCTGTGTCTGAGAAGTATCCACAGGAGAGCATGTTCAGAAACACTTTCTCTAGATGAGTAAGTTATTGGCCAACACAATGGCAGGGGTCCGAGAGTTCTAGGGACACAGCAAAGGCCAGCGGCTGACCAGGCGATTCCCCAGTGAGACACATTGCAACCTGTGAGAAGCGGGCTGGGTGAGACGCAGAGACGGGAGCTCACACAGCAACGCCGAGAAAGCCGCTCGCGGGACGGTCACCGTGGTGGGTGTGGGGTCACGGTGGTGGGTATGGAGGCACAGAGAAGGTTAGGCTGAGCAGGGAACTTGAGCGCAGGAAATACCGAGAGAAGACCAGGTACTTACGAGCGGCAAAGTGCGCGTGACAGCGCCACAGAGCAACAAGGGAAGCTGAGCGCGGGCTGCTGATGCTGCTTTTCTGATGATTTCCGTGCCCGTGTGCAGACACAGAAGCTACACGCACTCGCTGTCTCGGGAACTGTCTGCGGCGCTCGCTCGCTGGGAGTCGCGCTATCTGGAGCACACTGCCTAGTGGGCTCCTCAGGAAGAACTACAGGAATCCCACTTCCTTCTTATTTTCGCCATTCTCATACCTGTCTGTATCTTTATCTATGAGATCGTTTTGCTGCATGTATAATTTCAATGCTCATTTTGTGCTCTCAAGTTTTCTGAATGTATCATTTCATACACTTTGATTAGGTGCTAATCAAATGTCTATTTATAATTTCATTATTGTGCTCTCATAAGTAGTCTCTTTTTAGTCTTAGTCTCTTGCCTGTGGCCTCAATGAAGTGTTTTTAAAATTATCATCTAGTAGTTTACTAAAATATGTCTCAGACGTAGCCAGTCAGGATTGCTTTTTCTAGGAACATCACTTCTTTCTTAAACATGGAACTTCACTCTTTTGCTATAGGACTGTGTCTATGAATTGCACTATGGTGGATTTGCTATCCCAGTGCTTTGGGGGGCTGACTTGGGATGCTTAGGACATGACTGGAAGTGTTGCCCTGTCTCCACTTGTCTCCTAGAGCTCTCATATTTGTGTGTGTCTACTTTTGTATGATTAAATCCTTAAATATTCACTTATTTGTGGAAAGGATTTTTTTCTCTTGAGAGTAATTTGTTGACCTAATACCTCATCATCCCTGATATTTTAATGCACTTCCTAAAAGCAAAGGCATTCTCTGACACAACCATAATGCACATACCAAAGCAGAATGACCTCGTCAGTCTGTAATATTGAGCCTTTCACTCAACTTCCCGATTGTCACATGTTTTTATAGCAGAAGAGTTCTGGTTCAGAATCACACACTGTCATGGCTCATGGGGCTTCTTCAATCTGGAAAAGTTCCTCAGTTTTCCCTTGGGTGTTATGACCTTGGCCTTTTGAAAGATTAAAGGCTTGCAGTGTTGCAGGATTTCTCTCCAACTGGCCTGGCCAGATGTTTGCCAGTGATTACATTTGGGCCATGCAGGTCTTGACTGAATATCACAGACATTCTACTGCATTCTTGCTCTGACATTAGCTTGTCTCACTGAGGATGAGATGAGTTGGTTACTCGACTAGGTGGGTATCTGCCAAGAGACTCTACGACAAAATTACTATGTTACCTTGCATAATTGTTTTGGAAAGGTATTCTGTTTTTTAAAAAATTTAAAACTTTTTATTCATCAAATGAAAATTATCCAAATATTTAAAAAATATACCAAATATAAGATAAATACAAAGAAGAAACAGAAATGGATTAATTAGGTCCACCAGTCTAGTATTAGCTCAGTAAAACTTGTTGGGACTATTAATTAATACTATTCAGCTTTTACTGGAAAATAAAAATGATGACAGTAAATATGTAAATGTATAAAAAACAGTTCTCTAACAAGAACAAACAGGTCTTACTACCTATTTCACTAAACAAAACACCTAAGGCAAAAACATGAAACAGAAGGAAAAATTATATAGTGACCACTATTATTAAATTTTATTTAAACCATTTGAATTTTGAAACATTGTATTCACCCAACCCTCAACTTCTGTAAGTATATATGTCTCCCTGCACATTCTGACTCCCCATGGGAACAATAGGTGTTAAATCTTGTTTATTTGTTGTTGATTTTTTTTTCCACATAAGGAAAAGTACATTAATTCTTTCATTTGTTTGTTTAGAGAGAGGGCCTCACTATGCCAGTCAAGCCGGCCACGAACTCACAGTGTAGCCTTTGCCGGCCAGCACCACCGTGTCTGACAGGGCAGCTACTCTTCACACAAGACCAACATTGCTTTCCTTGCTTCATGCATACGTGACTAGAGGGTGAACTCCTGGCTGCAGGTCATGCGAAAGGCATGTAACACTGCAGTTACCTGAGTCATGCAGACTGATCAAGGCCAAGCCTGCCCCCAAAATCAGCGGCGTGAGTCTGAGTCAGTGAGACCCCCAAGGTGGAGTCGCTTAGATGGGACTGGGGCAGGGAAGTCACAGGCGACGCTGTGTGCTCATAGGCATGTGGGATCCACAGTACATGCCCAGTCTACCATAACTAGCATTCTATTTTCCGTGGAAAAATTTGCTTCTCAAAAAAAAAAAAAAAAAACCCTAACTGGAGGCGCTAGGAGCCCAGTGTGGGTCCAACTCACCTCTGAAGATCATCTGTACACAGCAGAGGAGGGCAGTAGCTACACTCACTGCACAGAACGACGGAGGAATGTGGACAAGTACATGGAGGGTGGCTTCCTCCTGGTGGAATAGCCAGCAGGCTTATTTCTAATTGGTGGAAACACTTTATATTGTGCTTTGTGAAGGGATCGGCCACAAAATTCCCATACCTTCATTTAGAAGGAATTCTCTGTGTGCTTCTATAAACTCATAGCGTACTGAGTCATCGGCATCTCTGTCGGTCGCTGTCCATGTCACCAGCTTCGTCCCCAGCAGCACGTTTTCATGAATTTGCAGAGGAGCATCTGGCATATGTCTATGGGACGGAAGGGATTGCTTCATTGTTCAATGTAAACAAGCCGCCTCTTTTCACAGTAAATATTTTAAATTTCATATGCTAGGTACAGTAGCAGCTTAAAGCTAATACCTTCAGGCTATTTGTAAATTGGTACACATGCCAGAGGATGATTATCTGTTACAAAATGAGCCTATTATTTTAACTTATATTTCCTTGCAGTCCCTTTTATTGACTAGTAAACTTTACTTCATCACAGATAAGAAAATACTACCACTTTTTCATTTCATATACGTTACGTATGGAAACATTTCAGTGTCAGCAAGAAATTACATCTAAATTCTCTCCAGGGGCTACACCAATTCCACAATATGAATACCATGATGTACATGTTCTATAGCATTTCATTTACAATAAGCAGCAGGAAAGTGGAAACTGAATTCGACTTGATTGGAAAACTGATATCTTCTGTAGTTTTCAGAGCAAAATGTAATGGAATTGACTTTCTCTGCATGTAAAAAGGAGCAATATTAAGTTCAAAGAAGTCTGATATCTAGGTTGCTTTGAATTTGCTAAAATTTAGAATGGAAATATCAGTAAGACATTGAGATTTATCCTATTACAAAGGGTTTCTCTGTGAAATCCCTGCATGTTTGGGGACACAGGGCTCACGTCAGAATGGGGCTCTCATCGTTGACATCCTGGACG
>PVIR01023952.1:0-26501 GCA_004026965.1 Petromus typicus
CAGCAATCCTCCTGCCTCTGCCTCCCGAGTGCTGGGATTACAGGCGTGAGCCACCACGCCCGGCACTGTGGTATGTGGTACTGGTTGCTGCTGGGCGTGAGTCTCCACACCCAGTATAGGTATGTGGTTACCGGGGATCGAACCCAGGTCCTTGCGCTTGCAAGACAGGCGCCGGAACCACTGAGCTAAATCCCCAGCCCTACAGACTCTTTTCTTACAATTGCCTACTCACAAACCCTGGACTTCTTGCCGTTGTGCCCAATCCACCTGAGGACATGCCATAAGCAAGTCTCAACATGGGGAATGACTTTCCTCAATCAGTGAGGGGGCTCTGGGATCCATCCTTTCACGAGATTAATTCCTTGTCCACTGCCTCAGACTGCTGTCCACTGCCTGGAGACTGCTGTCCTACTGTTGCCTTCAGCCAAGCACTGATGAGTCATCCCTCTCTCTCCAGTCAGTCAGCCTCCTCCTACTGGTTCCTCAACTCTGGGACTGCTTGAGCTTTTAAAAAATAATTTCCAGTCTTCTCCAGTCAGCTACTATTCTTGACTCAATCATTTTTGTAAGAGCTGTCAGCACACATTCCTTTGTCTCACACTCAGGCCACATTTAAGGAACCCAGAGCAGAGCTCTGCCTCAGTTACCTGGACCATCAATCTTAGCGCCTTGGTACTCTGAGCTGACCTTTTTAACACAGCCTCCCTCTAAGCTCAGCATAACCTGCCAACAGGGCTCCTGCCATGGTGCCCATCCTACTTTTCCACCTGAACCTGTAACTGCTCCAGGACTACTGTACTGTAGGCTCAAAAAGCAGTCATAACAATGGTGACTGACATATATTGATGTTTTCATATGCCTAAAACTTACCAACTAACTGATCCCTCCTAACAACCTTATGTGGTTTTTACTCACTTTACAAATGCAGGAAAGAGGTACAGAAAGCTTAAGCTGCTGGTTACAGGTCCCAGAGCTACTTAAATGACACACTTGGGACATGTATCCAGGCAGTCTAACACCAGAAACCACAATTTTAATTACAATCCTAGATAGCCTCTTTGCTTTACACTGCTGAGCTCATCTACTTCCATGACTTAAATGATGACTCATATGCTACCTGCTTTACTCCTAGCTCCGCCAGCTCACAAAGTACCAGTAGTACAAATATCCTCATCTTCTGAGCATCTAAACTTACAAAGCAATAGGTAAATAAAATGCAGCAAGTCAAAACCAAACTCCACATTCTTACCTTCACTGAGGCACTGGCCCCAATTACTCTGTCTCCTTCACCTTCCAATCTGAGTCCAAATCTGTCACCCTATTAGTTCTAACTCCTATCTCTATCATTGATGCACTTTTTTCCCTTCATGCTTCTTTTTTTTTTTTAAATCTTTATTGGTACATTAAATATACACATCATGATTGCACTCCATAATGGGGATTTGTACCAGTATAAGACACAACTTAGTTCTCATTTTTTCCCATAGCCCTACCCACCCTACCACCCCCCCATATACACAAAATTTGTTTCCTTACTTTTTTGTTACAATCTCAACATTGTCCCCTTTCACCTTCTTTTACATTGAGCATTTTCTATTTCACAATATATAACATACAATGCTAGGACTCATTTACATCTTCATTTTCTCATATCAGAGAAAAGATGCGATATGTACCTATCTGTGCCCTATTTCCCTTCATGCTTCTAACCCCGAGGCCCAAGCACACTCACCAACCCAGGATGCCTCCAGTCCCCACAGGCTGTCATTTTACTCACAAAGCTAGACTGATGTGAGACTTGAGCATGCTGCCATCACTTTATGCACTTGGCTTGCCATTCTTACACCTCTTGAAGATTTTCCCTATTGGCCTTTCTGCCTCCAACACCCATCTGTATAGATCTGGCTCCTTTTGCTCTTCCTGTAGCTGACTGGGGCCCATTCCCCCCACGAAGGAAAATATGAGTAAACTCTCTGTGTGTTTCCATACGAGCCTGCATGTTGTTTGCTTACTGCCGCTGAATGCTGATAGAAGGATAGTGTCTTGGCCGTACCACTTGCACTGTGTTCATAATGTTCAAAAAGTTGGTCTCAGCTTGAAGTGAGTTTTATTATCCCCTTCTCCAGTTAAGAAAACTAAGGCCTAGAGAGGCAGCTGAAACCAGTGATTTACAGGACAATCTGACTTGTCCTCACCGCTGTCCCCTACCACGCTTCTATCATTAGAGTACAGCTGACACAGGTGGAACCCCACAACAGATTTTTAGAAAACTATGCTTTCAGCATTTTAAAGAAAACAATGTTACCAGCAATCCTTTAAGTCACCCTAGCTTTACTGCTGTCCAACTGCAACAAGAGTAGCTAGTGAGTTCAAGATTATACCACATGAATAAGTTTTTATACAACATCAAGGTTTTTCTTCATATTATTTCACCTAATCCTCATAATACTAGAGCCACAAATATCATACATCGTGGAGCCAGAGGTAAACTGGCAAGACTTTTGTTCTGTACTCTTTGCAACTCCCAAGACAGTATGTGTGACTCACTCAACAGCCAAGTGAATACACCAGTGCAACTGATACTTACATTGTCTTTACACAACTAGACTTACCTCAAAACAACTTAAACTTACACCATGAATGTTGACATGGTATGTAGTTAATAGCTCAAAGCAACATCTTAAACTCTACCTTCCACAGGACACTCAAATGGCTTTGTGCCTAGGTGGGTTATGCTGTGGCCTTTCAGATGCTCTGCTCTAGTGAATGATTTGCCACAGCCTTCCACAGAGCAGACGAACCTCCGGTCATCATCATGTTTCCTGCCAGAGCAGAAATACAAGGGAGTGGATTACTCACATAACCCCAAGGCCTTGAGGGTGACTCCTTAAAATTCTGCATAATTTCCCAAACTGTAAGTTTTTTCCATTTAAAATTAATGATCAGTACATTTCAGAAAAGCTTTATTCTATCTTCAGTACACATCAAGTTGCAATTTAGCTACCCCATAATTAGAAATACTACTTTACTGACTAAGCCTGACTTATAGTCAGATACAGATTAGTGCTGTTTCAGGGTAGGAACCACTGTCCCAAACACACTGACGAAGCTGTTTCTACTGTTTGGACATCACAAGATAAACAAACTTTCTCAGTCACAAAGAGACATGAGAAGCATAGACAGAGCAATGGCTGCAAAGACTATGACTTTTCCTAAACAATATTTTTATATTAAACCTTCTGACCCCCAACTATGCAAGGTTAGAAAAACTATATACCCTCTGAGTCTCACTGTACAACAGAGAGCAAACTCCCAGTGTCATAGCTGTCACAAAGATGGAATAAGATCCATTTAGAAAGCTCATTACCTGGACATGGGGCCCTAAGATTGTCACTATGATTAAGAAAAATTTTCAGTGATACAGAGAAAACTGAATTCTACATTGTTAAAAAAAAAAAAGCAACTGTATAGAAACTACCAATTAAGTATAAAAAATGCAAATTGAGTAATTTTCTCTTTTTACGGTTAAATCCCACAGTATTGACAATGAGCTCTTTTAAAATAACAAACAATACAGGGGGCCGGAGATTTGGCTCAGTGGTTCCAGCGCCTATCTTGCAAGCGCAAGGACCCAGGTTCAATTCCCCCGGTTAACCACATACAATACTGGGTATGGAGACTTATGCCCAGCAGCAATCAGTACCACATACCACAGTGCTGGGCGTGGTGGCTCACACATTAATCCCAGCACTCGGGAGGCAGAGGCAGGAGGATTGTTGTGATGTGAGTTTGAGGCTGAGCTCAGGGCCAGCCTGAACTACAAAACGAGACCCTGTCTAAAAAAAACAAAACAAAACAAAAACAATAAATTAATAAAATAAAAAGGTCCTGAGTACTGTCCCTGGTACCCACATACAATAATACTGGGCATGGTGACTCATGCCCACCAGCAATCAGTACCACATACTACAATGTTGGGTGGATGTGGTAGCTCACATCTGTAATCCCAGCACTCAAGAGGCAGAGGCAGAAGGACTGCTGTGAGTTTGAGGCTTACCCGGGCTACATAGTGAGCTTAGTGCCAGTCTGAATTACAAAGCGAGACCTTGCTTCAAAAAAATAAAATTAAAAATACTATACAGGGCCGAGGATATAGCTCAGTGGTTCTGGCGCGAGTCTTGCAAGTGTAAGGACCCGGGTTCGATCCAGGTAACCACATAACAATACTGGGTGTGGAGACTCACCCCAGCAGCAACCAGTACCACATACCAAAGTGCCAGGCGTGGTGGCTAACGCCTGTAATCCCAGCACTCAGGAGGCAGAGGTAGGAGGTTTGCTGTGTTGTGAGTTTGAGGCTGAGCTCAAGGCCAGCCTGAACTACAATGCCCGACTCTGTCTCAAAAAAAAAAAAAACAAAAAAAAAAACTATACATTTCTATCCATAGGTTTCTCCTACTTACAGATAATTTATTCATTTTTGAAACTGATAAATAGATAACAAAATGTAAGGATTACCTTTTATGCCTTAGAAGTTTGGACATGCTGGTGAAGGTCCACCCACAACTGTCCGAGTCACAAATAAATGGTCTTTCACCTTGTAAAAGAAAAGTCCCATGGCATAATGATAAATGAAACAGCTACAAGAAAGAGAAGCCTTGCATGCAAATGATAATACAGTCTCATTACCTGTATGACTTCTTAGGTGAATTTTCAATCGACAGGCTTTATCATACTGTTTGTTGCATCCAGGAAAGGAGCAAGAAAAGAACTCTTGTTCCCTGAAGTGGGCTCGGTTATGGGAAAACAATGCACTCACTGTGATGAATGTCTTCTCGCAGCCTGAACAAAGAAAACACAAACTCTGCTCACAGTGCGGTTTAAAAAAGAAAATAATACAATACACTTAATTCTAGTTGTAACAGCCAACCTTGAAGCAAACAAGGAAAAAAAATGACTCAGAGCTTCAGCTAATGTGAATATTTACTTTTATTACAACTATAGCACAGGTGGCTGATAGTAGCCCATCGGCACATGCAGGCCACCTGTTGCAATGCAACTTGGAGCAAGTGATTAAAAGAAAAACCTCCTCACGAACACAGCTATCTGCCTGCCATTTCTATAGCAGTGATCTTGTACGTATTAGATGTACTTTCCATGAACTCAAATGTCAATACTGCCTGTGTGAAAGGAAAGGTAAGGAAAACCTCACAAGATAAATTAACAACTAATGAACAAGATTTACTCAGTGGAATTGAGCTTTGAAGAGTTATAAATATCTTTTTTTTTTTTAAAGTTTTTTGAGACTCACTTTGTAATGCAGACTGGCCCTGAACTCACTATGTAGCCCAGGCTAGCCTCACACTCTAGGCGATCCTTTTGTCTCTGCCTTCCTAGTGCTGGGATTACAGGCGTGAGCCACCATACCTAGTATTGTGGAACGTGGTACATAGGCTCCAACTCAGAACCTTGCATTTCCCAGGCAGACACCAGAACCACTTAGCTAAATCCCCAGCCCCTAAACATCTTGATAATAAGATATTTTACCCCTTTGAGGTAATAGTACATCCTCTATACTTATAGATTTTTTCCTTTGTAACTGCCAGCCCCACATCTTGTTATCTGGCTTCTCTTTGTCCCTTTGTCCATTTCCTCAGTGTTCTGCTTTGTAGTCTTTACTCATCTTGGCTTTTTCTTCCACCTCCATCCTCAGTTCCAAGTTGTACCACCAGCCCAGAAGCTTATACTTTACCAATATTGTTTTGACAAAAATGTTCAGTGCCCAAACAGGGTGGAAGATACGAAATCTCAAGATGTTTCTGTATCACAAAAACACACGAGGTATTTGTGTTGTAGCAGTCAGTGTACCTTTAAATTGCCACACAGTTATGCACTGCATAAAAGTAGAAGTCCAATACTTTCCCTAATAGAAACCTTCAATATGCTTACGTCGTACTTTTTGGCCTGCACTCCTTATTCTGGGCTTTGATGTGCTCACACAATTGATCAGGTAAACCTGATTACAGACATACTCCATTTTATCAAGATCCTCCTACCCCCAGGGTGTGCCAGTCAATAGTCCCTTTGATCTTACCTTTGTAGTCTCTCCTATCTAGGCTCTGGCCCCTAGCACCTTTTTTTTTTTTTTTTTTTTTTTTTTGGCTCAGACCCTGAAGAAACTCATGCCTGGACCACTGAATGGTGCTTCAACAGTCCCTCACCTGCTAATATTATTATACCTTCAGTAGGTCCTTATGCTTTGAAGCAAACCAGATCCAGACCTGTCAAAAAGATCATACATGGAATAATGTTCTTTTTACCAGAGTCTGCAACCATTTTCACAAATGTATAGCTAAAACCTGTATAGCTAAAGAAGGCAGAGCCAGTAGTCCAAAGCCATTTTCCACAAAGTCACAAATTATTCCAAGTCATGTAATATTATCAGAATCTGTTAATATTCATCACATCACTCAAAATATTTACATTCAAGCATACTTTATAACACATAAAAGTATTCATTACTATTAGGAGAGCAGTGAGCATATATGTTAATACTTATGCAAGAGGTACACAAGGAGTTTGCTCAAGTATGTTTGTGTGTGTGTGGAGGGGGTTGTTTTTGCTGTGCTAGGGATGGAACTTTGTACATATTACACAAACATTATACTACTGAGCTACATACCCAGCCTTCTGAAATACATTTTAATAAACAGGATAGGGATGGTCCTCTCATAACCTCTCCACAGCCCACACCACTGTACAGTTCATCTATCCCCAAGCTAGCTTCTAACCTATTCTCCTTCTTTCCAGGCCAGGTTGTTTTCTTACTCCTCTGGAGTAAGTCTGTCCTCCAGGGAAAAGTTCATTGTGTTGGAAGTCTTACATTCCCAGCCAGTGCAGGTAAGGATAGTGGAAGAACTGGCAGTGGATTTTAACCACACTGTCCAGCCTCCATATCTTCATCTGTAAAGTCACTTTTAAATTTCACAAAATTAAGAAGTTCTTAAAGACCTGACGGAACTGGGAAGTATAATGAATATAAAGTATAAAAGACACAAAAATGATATGTCTCACACTTGCGGCCATTCTGAGTGCAACGTGTTGTACCTAGCTAGACGAATTTATCCAATATGGAAAGTAGTGTACCCCACTAATATATGACGACAGAATACTTTTAAACCACAGGACTAAAGAAAATAAAGGCCTGACTTCTAATCCTACTCTTCTTTGGAGATGTATTATCACTTTCATTAATTAAATGGAAACCACTTAAGAGAGATCTGTTGCTTCCACCAAGAGCAACTATTATTTGTGCTACCTCGCTGTGGAAATACACAGCAAGACGGGGTCCACACTTCAAATCGAATCATCTGAAAGGAACTAGAACACTAACACGGAAATGCTTCTTAAATCAGGTAGCCCCCACAAGAACGCAGCAGAGACAGAGGAGGTGGCGCCACCCAGAGCCGTAGATCTGGCACTTGCACCCACGCAGCTGGCTGTCCAGCACCCTTGGACAATGACCCCGCCCATCCCCCAACCCACGGTTACCGGGAAAATCACACTTGTAGGGGCGCTCGGGCTCGAAGTGGCTTCGCTGGTGGGAACTGAGTTTGGCTTGCGTAGGGAAGCGCTCGGCGCACACCTCGCACTTGAACAAGCTCTCCTGCTCATGGCCCTTCATGTGTGCTTTCAGGTTGTAGACGGTGGTAAACTTCTTGCCGCAACCGCCCACTGAGCAGCTGAAAGGCCGAAGCTTGTCGTGTGACTGCAGGTGCCGCTTGAGCTTGTAGGAGGTGGTGAAGGCCCAGCCGCAGCCCTCAAGTGGGCACTTGAAGGGCCGCCGGGCCTGGAGGCCGCCGTGCGTCAGCAGGTGCACCTTCAGCTGATGTTTCTTAGAGAAGGTCTGCGTGCACTGTGGCTCGGAGCAGCGGTAGCTCGGCGCGCTAGAGCTGGACCACGAGGGCCCGCGGTGACCCTCAGCGGGGCTCGGGGCCTCGGCGCCAGGCTTCGCGGGCGAGCGTCCGGCGGGCGGCCCAGGAGCAGGCGGCGGTGCGGCGGCCAAAGTGAAGACTCCCTGGTCGAAGCGCACTAGCATGTTTTGGTTGTTGATGGTGACGGTGCCCGCGAGGGCGGTGCCGGGGGCGGCGGCCACGCCGCAGGAGGCCTGCTCAGGGCGGCCCGCTGGGCTCGTGCCGGGGTCCAGCTCCGGGTCCCGACGCCCGGCGGCTTCCGCAGTACCGCCGCGCGCCACTTCCAGCAGAACCACGAAGGAGTCACCCTTGTCCTCTGAGGGCGGCGGACTTGGCCCGGGGTCCTCCCCACGCTGCGGCCCGGGCCCGCCATTTTCCGAGTTCCTTAGAGGCAGCAGGCGACGGCGCTCGGAGCTCGCGCTGAGAGGTGGTCCCGGGCCTCGGCGAAGCCGACTTGGAGCGCCGCCATGTTGGCCCCCGCGCGCGGTCGGGGTCGCAGTCAGAACTGGGAGATCCATCTTGGACTCTGTAGCAGCGTCACAGCCGCCGCCTCGGAAGGAGAAAAGTTCGCCCCTCCTAGGCCTGTGCTCGACCCGTCTTGGACGCCACCAGAGACACCGCCTCCAAGGCTCCGCGCGTGCGCAGCGGAGGGCAGTAGGCGTGGCGCTCAAGCCTGTTGAGGGAGGTCCTGACGGGCGGACTCAGGGAAGGGCGGGGCGGGGCGGGGTCGCCGCGGCTCCGCCCCAGTTCCGATGAGTTTCAATTCGATTCTCAGCACAGAGGGAGGCTCCTCTGACTTTTGAGTCGTGTTTTCCTATCTAGTTAGTGCAGATACAGAGATTAATACTAACAGTTGTGGGTGTAAGTCTGTTGTAAGTCAGTTCCAGGACGGGGAACAGCCTTGGAGGACTGAATCACTGAGGTGTCTTCCAACGGCTCTTTTTATTATGGAGCAAATACAAAGTAGCAATGCGTAGATAAAAACAGAAGAGGTGGGCTGAGGCAGTTCCTGGGACAGGCCATACAGTACTTCTTGATTCCTATCCCAGTGTTTGTTTACAGATCTTGTTTGCCCTATTCAGTACCACAAAACTTAAGAAGATAACATTCTGTGAACTGGTGATAAAGAAACTCAGGAGTTCTGCATAAGGAGCTCTGCAGGAAACTGCTAAACAGCTCCATTTTCCTTACACTACTCCAGTCAGTGTACGTATTTAAGGGGATGGGGTGAGGTGCAGAGAAGTCAAGTCCTTTGTGCGAGGTCTCAGGAACGGGTAGATTTTTCTCACTTTCTTTGTTCTTACAGCTTTCATCATGAAATTGTTTCAGGTGCCCCCTTCCAATGTTGGTTTCCCTGATTATTCACTATCTTCCTATCTAGAATGTGGGAACTGTTTCATGCACAGTTGAATGCCCAGAGCCTGATAGGGAAGATTCACAGTACATATTTATAAATAAGCAAATGTTTTATTATCATTAAACATATTTTTAAAAGTATATAATGATATTTGAATAAGCTGCTGACACATGCTGCAACATGGGTGTACCTTGAAAACACTATAGTAAGAGAAAGCAGCCAGTCATAAAAGACTATACATTATGTGATTTCACTTATATGAAATATTGGGATTGTTTAATCCATATTGGCAGAAATAAGGTTAGAGATTGTCAGTGGCTAAAGGGTAAGGGGGAGTTAGGACTGACTGCTGAAAGGCACAAAGTTCTTTTATGAGGTGAGTCATCTGTTTTAAAATTAGTTAGAGGTGATGGTTGCACAACAGTGGGTATACTAAAAACCACTGACTGTAAACTCTAAAATGATAATTTTTATGTTTTACATATTCTTATTAAAGTATGTTTTAATAGTCAGTACATGCCTGCCTCACAAGTGCATGGTCCTGAGTTTGATCCTCGGTACTGGAAAAAAAAAAAAAAAGTAAAAGTCAGTACAGAACATTGGCTAGGATGATCCCATTTGTGTATGAGAAAAAAAGTTGTGTATGTGTGCGTATACTTGAATATACTTTGCAGTTTCCTAGGAAGAAACATAAGAAACTGCCAGCATAGTTGACTACATCTGAAGTGAGAAAATGGAGCTTAGAGTTTTCACTTAGTTCCCTTTGTGTAAATAGCAAATAGTTTCTCTGCTTTAAGAAACTGAAAGTGTAAATGAGGACCAAAATGTATGATAGATAATGTGAAACAGGAAGAAAAGATCCAAAGGGAAAGGGAAGTGGGAAAGGGGTTTGGAAAAGGAAAGAAGGGAAAGAAAAAATATGAGAAAAGAAAGAAAAAGTGGAAACAAAGCTTATTTAAATAGGAAAGGGTGGAGGGGCAGAAGGGAGAGAAGGGGAATGGGGAAAAAACAAGAGCCAAGACATACCATGTACAGGTACAAACTCCTTAATAGTGAATACAGTCATAATATATACCTAAAATGTACCAATAAACAGTGAATAAAAAAAGACAAGTGTTTTTAAAAATAATTTTATGATTAAAAATATTTTTTTCTTCAATGGAAAGTGTTTTCATAGTTCCTCAAAAAATTAAACATAAAGTTATCATATTTGATTCTGCAGTCAAATTTCAGGGTATGCATTCAAAAGAGCTGAACAAGAGGGTGCTTGTGTTATGGCAGCATTCTACACAATACCCAAAAGGTGAAAGCAAAAGTCCTGTCCGTAGACAGAGGAATAGTAACCAACATGTTTTCTAGCTATTGGGTGGAATATTACCCTGCATTTAAAAAGGAAGAAATTCTGACATGCTACAACATAGATGAACTTTAAGGATATTATACTAAGGGGAAGAAGCCAGGCACAAAAGGATAAACACTGCATGATTCTTACATGTACGAGGTCTTTAGATTAACTGGATTCATAGAGTCAGAAAGAAAGGTGGGTACCAGAGAATGGGGGAGGGTAACGGGAAGTGTGGCGCTTAATGAGGACAGAATTTCAGCTTGGGAAGATAGAAAAGTTTGAGAGATAGATGGAGATGATGACCACACACCCATGTGAGTATACACAATGCCACTTAACTGAGGACCAAAAAATGTTTACAGTGGTAAATTTTATGTTATGTGTACTTTACCACAGTAAAAGTAAAAAGAAAATAATTTTATTGAAAAACACTTGATAGCAATATGGATATTGCCAGCTTCTATTTTTTTCAAGAGTGACATTTTATTTTAAAAATATATTTTTCAGCAGGTGTAGACGGCCTTATGGACATTTGGAAGGTGTTGTCATGCCTGTCTTGTGTGACCTACTTCCCTCTCCCTCTGTGGCTACTTGTGGACCTCCTGTTCTAGGTCTTCCTCTACCTTCTTGCTGGCCTTCACAGTTTCTAAGGAGCCCTGCTATGTGAAAGTCCTCATCTATATCTGGGGATCCAGCAAGGGTTAGAGGAACCATCATGGGTTTTTAGGCAGAGTGTTACATGCTGCCATTGTATTTTACAACGATCTCCCTGAGAGCAGAGTCTCCAACATAGAATCAGGGTGAGAATGGAGGCAAGGGACAAGGCGTCACTGCAGAGGTCTAAGCAAGACCTGCCTCATTTGTAACACAGAAGTCAACAGAGTGGGGTAATGGTGGGAGTGTGGTCCATCCTTTCTCTCTTTGCTCCTGGGCCGTGAGTAGGCCATTTGCTCTGCCATATGCTTCCTGCCATTCTCACCTACAGCCCTTGCTAGAGGCCCAAAGCTATAAGGCTGTCTTGATATTGGACTGGATGTCCAGAACTGTGAGCCAAAATAAATCTTTTTTTTTTTCCAAATTAATTAACTCAGTTCACTATGCCAATGTAAAGCTGATTAACATAGCATCTATAATCTTTCTCCAATAGTATCAGTTAAATTAAAATTTTATTTGAGGGTTGATGTTTTATTGATAAAGCATAATTAATTGCAAAGGAAAGGAGCCTGTGTCATTGGCTTCTTAGGACAAGGACAAAATAACCTTATCTCCTAGGCCTTTGGCCTAGACAGGATGAGACCATGCATGGCCTGTCTTAGATGGGGCCACTGGTGAACCCCTTAGGTTCCTCCTCAAATGTAACTGCTCTGAAAAAGACAAAAGTTTCAGCTCAGGTCCTGATCACTGTGTGAGCCAAACACGAGGAGTGTCCCCACTCCAGCCTGGCCACTCTGGGACCAGAGGCAGTGCTCTGTCTGGGGATTTTTCTCCATACTTTCTCCTCACCCACGAGCCTTGTGCTTTCTTAACTCAGAAGAGTTAAGAGTGGCATTCCCAAGGGGAGGGTGAGCCTACGTGAAGAAGGAGCATCGCACAACCAGGAGTCAGGGAGGCAGGAGGGGCCCTGAGGATAGGGATACTAAATAAGTGCTATCTTCAAAATGAAGGACTGGAAGTGTGGCTATATAATCCCCTTTGCCCAGGTCCTTACCTTGGACCTGATCTCCAGGGTAGGGAATGGCAGTTCTGGGTCCAGCTATGGCTAGGATTTGGGGTTGATGGAGGGGGAAGGCTCTAGTGTCAGGGACCAAAGTGGTTCCCTAGGACACCAGATCCCAGCCAAGGCTCCTGCAGAGCGGTTTGTGCTGTGCTGACCAGAGTGCCCTACTCTCCCCTTATTTCCCTAGCAAATGATCACTTTCCCTGGGGCACATCAAACTGCTCAATCTCACCATCCCACTCTCACCCCACAGAATGTGAAACATACATTATTTATTTATTCCTTTATTTCCTGTTCACTTTCCTCCCTAGGCTTTCAAAGCCAGAGGAACAGGTTGCTCAGGGTTGCTGAGGAACAGATAGATGAACAGACAAGAAAGCACCCTTGGGCATCGGGTAGACAGTAGGCAGAGTGATGTGATAAAATCCAAAGAGAACTTGAGAAGGCTTAGGAAGTACCTTGGGGGTACCCATGTTGGCCAATTCATTCACCCCACAGCTGGTGTCCACCCCATAGGAAGCTTGAGGACTTAGTCTCTCCGGAGTCTTAGTCAAGCAATATGGTCTGGACAAATAGTGTCATCTCTAGGGCTGTCCTGTACAATGGGACCCATCGAGAGTGCTAGAAGGGCCACATAAGGGCTTGTACATGAAGGCCAGAAGGAAAGTGTGTAGGAGGTATATTGAGGAAGGTAAATACAGCCAGGGGAGGAAGGGAGCAAAGAGCACTGCAGCTGGCTTCCAGATTCCTCTCAGAGTTGCAGGGCTTGCTGGAGCATGCCCTCATCTGTCACGTCATGTGGGAGTGTTACCACTAAGCCACTGTTCTCCTCCATCGTCTGACAGATGATCTCATAGGCCTTTGGGTTTCCAGACCAGCAGCGTCGGGCCACCTGAGGAATATGGTTGTGCAGCAGTTGGTGTCAACATCACTGAGTACCCTGCAAGGTGTTTTGACTCCTAAACCCCTAACCAACCTTCACTTTGTGGATCTCAGATGCCATCTGTGGAGCCAGCCTTTCTCTATCTGTCTCTTCCACAGCGCCAGCTCAGACCTCTTCCTATCTAAAGCAGACTATTTACTTGATTTACTGTCTTCTGGGTCTGAAACTAGCTGTCATTCCAGCAGCCTTACCCTCCTCATGTCTAAGAATGGCCTTGTCTTCACCCAGAGGAATTTGGTCAGGAATAATCTGCAGTCTTTCCTCCTCTTTGGCCTCAGAATTTGTCCACCTCAGCTCCACTTCTAATCCCCCTCTCCATTCCTCTTCTCTCTCCCTCTCTGGTCTCTTCTGAATCATGGTCATGGTTCCTAAACAGAGTGGAAGGGTCCTTGCAGGGAGGGACACAAACAAGACAACCTGCTTTCTGGAAATCAGCGGCCTGGCAACACCTGGCCCCATTCCTGCATTTTGTCACGTTCACCTGAACCAAAACTGTATAAAAGTCCCTCGATTTAACATGTACATTGTTTTCTGCTTTTCGGAAACTTTTCCTGATGGTGCCAGGGTGTGTGTGTGTGTGTGGGGGGTCTTTTTATTCTTGTTAATAAATGTGAACTCCCCGTTATTCTCTACCACTTGCTGTTTTCTCAGCTTCAATCTTCTTCACTCCCAAACAAGGACTCAGAGCTGCAAGGAGCTGGCTACATTTGTATTAGTTTACACTCCCACCAACAATGTAGGACAATTCCTTTCCCCCAAGGCCTCAACAGCATACATTGTTTCCTTGCTCCATTCTAGCTAACTAGCCCAACCCATGCCTCCTCCAACTCCATCTCCACACTATGGCCAGTGGGGTCTCCTATAATGAAAAAGCAAAGTTTCTGTCTGTCTTCTGTGTTCATTACTTCAGGACCAACAGCTCTCACTCCCTGCTGGAGATTCTGGGCTTCCTAATGAGTGTACTTGTAGATACCCCTCCATCTCACACTTGCCTTCTGGACTCAATGCCAGCGGTCTTTGGCCACCCAAAGTCACACTGCCTAGACTCTTGTCCTTGATCCCTGAATCCCCTCCCCATTTCATTCACATCCTACTTTCCCTCATCCATCACCTCTGACTTCCATTTGAGCTTTTTCCCTCTCTTTCTGGGTTGTCTATGAGGTAGTCACAGGGAATTCTGCCTCCTGTCCCGTGGAGAATGCTGTGTTATAGCAAAGTTGGTCATAGTTGCACAACAAGGGCTGAAGAATCTACCACTCTGATTTGTTTTTGGAGCTTTGAACTAAAGGTGGGGATGCTGTACCATGGTAAAGCCTCTGCTTAGCATGTATGTGAAGTCCTGGGTTCCGTCCTAAGCAAGAGCAAGAACAAAGAAAGTGAAGCTTTTCAATACCAAGGCTGAAGGGTGCTATGTGGGTAAAAGCACTAGGACTTCTGGGGCTGCCTGTGTAGACAAAGGCCAGAGTAGATGGGAGATCAGTGGCTGGGAGATTTTTGAAACAGTCGAGAGTGACAGGGGTTGGTCTGGTGAGGAGCCAGTCCTGGCAGTGCCCAGGGGGCAGGAATAAATTCTGAGCATTCTTCTTGGAAAGAGGGAAGAACTGTAGCCCAGCAGCACTGTGGGCAGGCAGAGCCACTGAGAACACAGAAAATAAGGTGGAGAGGCCTGGAGGATACTTACGCCATTGGAGACATCCCAGCTGAGCATCATCCTGGCTTTGTGCTCGGCCTCTAGGGATCCGTCCAGCATGAGGCCAAATCCCCCGTTGATCACCTCACCCCTGCAAGAGGCAGAGGTGTTGCCACGTCACTCACTGTTCCTGACCCTGCACAGAGCAGGGAGAGACACATTTTTGGAAGTGCTGGCCTGAGAAGGTATCAGTGTTGGGGCAGGGTGCTGGGTCACATCAGTCTCTATTCTGGAACGTGCAGACTAGTGGACGTGGGTACCACATGGGCTCTGGAGAAGCAGCTCCAAGCAGGCAGTGGCTGCATCCAGGCCTCTCTGCCCAACTATCCCTTTGAGCTGGATCTGTGGATCTGACACACGTTTAGGACTCCCTTGGTGTCACTGCTTGAAGCTTGCCTGACCATGTGGTAGGAGGTAATGTCCTTCTCCCCTAGCTAAGCACTGTCCTGTAAAGGCATACTTCCCTGAGATAGTTCTTGTGTCACACAGTTCAACTGTCATGTTTCCTGATGGTGTTTTTGTGGTCTCTAGTTTTTTTGTTCCTCCTTTTTACTTAATTGAGGTATACTTTAGAGTCCTGATGACCTGATCTGAAAACCAAATTCCTTTATTTTTAATATTTCTCATTTTCTAATTAATGCCTTTCTCTGACCATGGCTGTAACTATCTCCAAGGTGTTTTTCCCTGTTCTTGTTTTCACTCATTTCTCAGAAGATATAATCTGAGTCTTAGGTATGCCAGCACAATTCTGCTTTCTGCGTGTTTGGTCTGCAGTTATTCTCTGTCAGACCTGAATAACTTTCTCTATTCTCAGCTGAAGGTTGTGATCAAGGCCATTGTAGGGGCTTCCGTGGCGTGCTGCCTCCTTGGCTGAGTCTGGTCCCTGTTCCTGGCCAGGCTCCCTGCTCTCAGTCATGCACACAGAGAATGCCTTTGATTTTATCAACTGTTTCTTTGCTTGTTTGCAAATATGTTAGCTTTGCTTCACATTCCTCACTTGTAGACATCTTCTTTATCTCCTTCCTGTACATAAAAATGTACATTTCCTTGCTCTGCTCTCTCACCCTTCATGTCTGTCCAACTTTATCTGCTTGTGCCCAGCATGGATCTTGACGGACTTTAACCAGTTTCCACCAGGAATCTGGGCTACTCTACGTATTGGAAGTCTCCTGCATCCCTCCCTCAGCATCCAAGATGCTGACACCGCCTGTGAGTGGGCAGCTATCACTACTCCAGACTGTTCCTCTGCCCTGTACTTGATCTGTGCTCCTGGGCAGTCCTATGACTCCAGGTTGAAGAAGCTTTTAATAGATCTCATGTCATTACCATTGTAAGAGGAAGAGGTGGCCAGAAGTCATACTGATGTGTCCTTCAACCAGAGGGGCTTTTTAGACATTAGGACTATTATATTTTTATTTTAGGAGCCTAAACTCCAGCGGGACAGAGGACAAGGGTAATAAGACCCAGGTGATTTAAACAAACTGATCATAGAATCTTTTTTTCTCATAGAAGCATGCAGAGCCCAGAAAGGTGGGAATGATCAAGTATTAATGGAGATAATGATAATGCAATTAATGGAGAATTTGGGGTTACTCACAAAAGATGTTGAGACAACTAATCATAACTTTGATAAAAACATGAAAGTAGAATGTGAGACCTTGGATGTGATCTCTAATTAAAAAAAGGGGGGGACCACTGCATCAATCATAAAGAAAAATAAATGTGTGATGTGGTAAGACAGACACTTATATGAGTTAACACATACAAATTCCTTAGAGATCTTTCCACATATTACACACTGTATATATGTTACTTATTACCATTAATTCATTTAACCACCCTTAGCCCATCAAACTGTTATTATTATTCTGCTTATTTTGTCAATAAGAAACAAGAGCAAGTGATTTGGTCAGATGGCCCCATCCTGCAGTCCACTAGACAAAGATTAATCTCAGCACACTGGGCTACACCCAGCTTGTTGGTGCTGTTGCTAAACATGACCACTGAACACATAGCACAAAAGCAGCCACGGAACACAGAGAGTCTGAGAGAAGATTGGGACAGTGGGAAGAGCTGGGTTTGACTCGCAGCTGTTGTTGTTAGCCCTGAGAAGAGAAGAAACTCTCCAAGAAGGAGCCAATAGATAGTACAAAAACTGGCAAAGCAAATAAAAAAAGCTTAAAATAAACTTAAAACACAGAAGCATGGGTTTAAATAAAAAAGAGAAAAGACTACAAGTGCAGTGTTGAGGGTGATTTCCCGTTGGAGTAGAAATGATTCTGGGACAGATTTTCCTGCTGTTTCTGCAATAAGCCTTGTGGAAGTATCTGACAGGTTAAATTATGCACATGTGTAAGTTTCATGGATCCTGAGGTGGATTTGTGGTACAAGGACTAAGGGCGTGGGTTTCGGTTTCTTGTCAGCCTATGTCCCTATGCATAGAGCCTGACAGACCCTATGGAGACAGATCTGGGTTCAAACTCTGTCTTCTCCAGTGAGTCTGTGGCTTTGGACAAGCAACTCAATCTCTTTTAGAATCTCTTTTCTGCTCTAGAAATGACAGGTTAATTTAGTGCCAAAATGCCAGGCACCAAATAACCAGGCAGCTCTTCTTCGTCCTGGTTTTCTGTAGTCCATGTACTGGAAAGGACATGCATTCCAGGCATATTTTCTATTAATTAGTCACCTAACCAGGCTGCAGCTCAGATCCCAGCTGCAATAGGCATGCAGTTAAGCCAGCTTTGTGGAATGCTTTGGGAAGTTTGACTGCTACTATACAGGAAAGAGGATTACTTGCTCCAGCCAAAACTGGTTGAGAGGTCAGCTTGGGGCTGACCAATAGAGCCAAACCTTAGAAACTATGTTCCTCTCCAAAGCTGTAGCGTTCCCTACTGCTTAGTGTAGCCAAGAATTCAGCTTCAGTCTCCCCAAGACTTCCACATCAAAGGGCTGGGGATTTAGCTCAAGTGGTACAGTGCCTACTTTGGAAGCACATGGGCCAGAGTTTTATCCCTAGTATAGCACACACACACACAAAAAAAAGACTTCCACATCAGCCTACAACTTGTCCTCTGATTATCTTCTTACCAGCCCACTCCCCCTCCATTGTGAAGTGCAACCCAGGTGGCTCCACGGCAGGCATCTCCCACAAAGTTCTGGACAGCCATGTCTGTAGAGATAGAAATCAACACTCATCATTCTGTATAAAAGGCCTGAAGATCAGGCCAGGATTGAGCGATTGTTTGGGCTGAAAGGTAGGGCAACTAGGGAACAGGGACAGGTGACTTAAAAACAGCAGTAATTTATTTGTGAAGACCTGAAGCTGAAGCAGGAGAAATTGACAAATGCCCAGTTTTCTCTAACACTCGGCTGTACATTTATATTTGTTTGTGTTGAACACAGATAAGGTGCCTAGAAGCAAAAAAAGCAAATAAACCTTTTTATTTAGGAATGTGGTTCTGATGTTAGCTTCAGAAATACAAGGAATCAGCATATCACCTGTCTTTAAAAATGAGGGGTGGAGGGAGTTCAAAGGAACGAATTTCTTGCTCTGTTAAAGAACTGAGTCTGCAGTGTTAGCTTCAAGGCAAGTACTTTTTTTTTTTTTTAGGTTTTTTGAGACAGGGTCTCACTTTGTGGTTCAGGCTGGCCCTGAGCTCAGCCTCAAACTCACATCACAATCCTCCTAAGGCAAGTACTTTTAAGGAGAGTCACCTATGGTTGCCAGGAACAGCTGCTGCTCCTTTAAATAACTGTTAATACTTGTTCATGTTGTTTTCATTGTAGTTGTTTGGTTCAGATAAAACTTTCCTGAGAAACCCATCAGGAACATCCCAAAATTGCTGAGTCAATCTGACTCATTCTTTTAGGGGACTTGGAGTAAACTTTGCTCATTATAACACTGAATTCTCTGTGCAGAAGGTGTTTTTTTCCACAATTTTTCAACATATGATATAGGAAGAAGCATGATTTCCAACTGAGTGTGCTCAAGAATGTGCCCGTCTTTATGTAGCAAGAAGTCTTTCTCTTATGAATCTGTATAGATTTCCCCAGTAAAAGTCCCTTGCTTTTGTCTCTGCTTTGGGTGCTATGCTCAAGACTCTCCTTCCTGGCTACCAGTAATAAAACTTTCTTCATTCTTTTTTCCCCTCGTTGTGATTCCTGGCTTTGCACTCACCAAGGGATGAACCCACTGTGTTTTGTTGCAACAACACAATCATGTAACCTACAGTTTAGAGAGAATGGACACCTGAAAGGGGAAGCATGTTGCTGAAGGACAGGTGTGAGCTGAGACCACGAGGCCCCTAAGGACTCAGACGTAAGGGAGTCCCTCTTGTAGGGACTCTTGTAGTCCCTCTTGTAAGACTCCCTCTTGTAGGTTTTTCCTCCAAAACTCCCACTGGGTGCTCACTGAGATCAAGAACCATCAAAACACATTTTTCTCCCTGGTCCTGGGCTCTAAAGCTTGAAAAAGGGCTATGAGCCAAGAAATGCAAGAAATACATCCTTCAAAAACTAGGACTAGGGGTCCCATTTACCCTGCTAGGTATACACACGGAAGAATTAAAAAGATTCATATCACAGTGACTTTTGTGCACCCATGTTCATAGCAGCTCAGTATATGATAGCTAAATCTTGGAAACAACCCAAATACCCATCAACTGGAGACTGGATAATGAAGATGGCATTCTTTTCTGAAATGGAGTGTTAGTCTGCCATAAAGAATAATAAGTTTGAGTCATTTTTTTTTTAAGGTTTTTTGAGACAGGGTCTTGCTTTGTGGTTCAGGCTGGCCATGAGCTCAGCTTCAAACTCACATTACAACAATCCTCCTGCCTCTGCCTCCCAAGTGCTGGGATTACAGGCATGAGCCACCATGCCCGGCACTGTGGTATGTGGTACTGATTGCTGCTGGGGTAAGTCTCCACGCCCAGTATTGTTATGTGGTTACTGGGATTGAACCTGGGCCCTTGCGCTTGCAAGAGAGGCGCCGGAACCACTGAGCTATATCCCCGGCCCAAGTTTGAGTCATTTATACTCAAATTGAGGTACCTTGAGGACATACTCAAAAGTGAAATAAATAGGTCACAGATGTGTATGAGAAACTGGAGATATGAATGAATTTTAGAGTATATGACTGTGAAATATATAAATATATATCACAGTATATATAATATATTATATATAATATAATATATAATATATAATATTATATATATAATATATAATATATAATATATAATATATAATATATAATATATATTAAAATATCATATAAGAATATAATATATAAAGAATATAAGAATATATAGAATATAAAGAATATAATATAATATATAGAATATATTCTATAATATAGAATATAAAGAATATAGTATATATTATATATTATATATATATGCTGTGAAATGGAAAATATTCAAATGGTAAAAGGGGGTAAGGGTATATAAGGTGGGGAAAAATCCGATGGTTAAAAAAAAGGAACCAAAGCTTATGTATACACAAGGCAGGGAGTTGAAGGGTGGGCAGGGGAATGGGAAAAAAATGAGAATCAAATCATGTCATATACTGGTACAAATTTTCAATGTTGATTATGATCATGATGTGTATATAAAATGTGCCAATAGAATCAATTAATTAATAAAAATGATTTTAAAAAAGAAATACTGCTCTAGAATATGGAAAAGCAAGAAATAAGCTTCTCTTCTAGGGCCTTAAATCACTTGGCCAGTGACAAGATCAAATGTACACTCAAGTTTACCATATTAGACTATCCTAGTTTGACTGAAACTGGCCCAATTTTAAAACTAGAAGTCATACATTCCAAAACTCTATCCTATGCCAAGTCTCCCAGATGTCTGGGAACATCTGTCACAATACAAAGATCAAATGAATAAATAAATGTTTAAATAAAACCCAAACCTCACTCTTTCTCTGTCTCTTTCTTTCTCTCTCCCCTCCCCTTCTTTCTCTATCATCTCTTCTATCTCTCTCTCCCTCTTCCCTTCTCCTTTCAAGTTTGAGACAAGTCTTGCTGTATGTTGCTCAGCCTGCTCTTATACCCCTGTGCTTAAGGGATCTTCATGCATCAGCTTCCTGACTAGGTAGGATTATAGTTCCATACCACTGTGCCCAGCACATGACATTAAAAAAAATTGTTTTAGTTTTTCTCACCTGCACAGAAGGCAGAACCATCATATATGTTGGAAGTCTCTCTAAAGGGGCTGTCAGTGCCACTTACATCATGGTGGTCTCGGCTCAGAACCACTGGGGCCTGTGGGGTGGGAAGATATAAGATGCTTTGATTACTTAGATGAAATCACGGCTTCATGAGCTGCCAGTCTTGGTGAAGACAAAGATTTATCATCTTCTTTGCAGTGAACCATTTCTGCCTAGATATTCTAGCACCTCTGGTCATTCAGGTCTGAGCTCAATGCAGAAATTCTGTCCTAATCACCCCACCACTCTCAACATCATCCCTTTGTTTCATGTTCCTCAGTGTTGATCAGCATTTGAGAGTTTCTCCTAATTTCTACCTTTAGTTGTGTGTGGTCAGTTTCACTAGATTAAATATGACAGGGCTGGGACTGTGACTATCATGCCTTCTGATGTGTATTGGGTGATTTGAAAATGCCAGTACACATGAGGCACTCAATTAAGTGTTGTTCTCGAATGAATAAATGAATGAATGAAAGAGTGAGTGAATAAGTGAATGGATGAATGAATGGATACAAGCAGATTAAATCAATTACTCTGCTGGCCAGCTGACTGGCTGAATATTGAAAATGTGAGAGCTTTGCCAGCAGCCCTTATAAATAGAACAGGTGTCTGGAAAGTGCCTACAAACACACACAAGGTACCAAACCATCCACAGGGACACACACAGCTCTCAATTTCACATTCACATCTGGTAGTTAATATTCCTAGCACATTCAGAGAGAGGCCAATAAGAACTGTGTGGCATTAACCCATGCAAAAGAGAAAAGTGGAGAGACAGGCTCCTCTAACCACGTGTGCCCAGAGATGGGAGGAAAATGGGCAAAAGCTGGGGAAATTGTCATGTTTTGGTAAAGATACCTCAGAAAGGCCTATGTGACATCACTGTTGTGGAAGCTGACTCATTTAATTCTTATACCCATACTTTGAAATTTGAACATGATCCTCTCTTTTCACAGAATAGGGAAATAGATTCAGAGAAGACAGCTGACTCTGAGCCCCTCCGAGTGTCTGATTCACAGAAACCAAGGCTTTACTGCCATCTTGTTTCCCTAAAAAGAGTGGTGGTTTGGATCTCAGCTAGGGGAAGGCAAGATTTGATAGATATGGACTGACCTACTGCCAGATGAGGGGGCCTCTCCCCAAACACTGGAGAGGGATGGAGGGAACTGAACAGAGATAAAGGTGGGATGTCCCAGGGTAGGACCTATATTGATCAGGAAGAGCCTAAATGAGTCCCCTCAGAACAAAGGATATATCACCTTGATATTTCCACTGGCAATGGCTTGGTTAATGGCCACAGCGATGGCCACACGGCCCTTCTGGTCTGAATACAGGATCCTTGCCTGTGACCCTACAACCTTCAGAGGGAAAAGTGAGAAAGCCTTTCAATCAAAAGAGTCAACATGCCAGGAGCTGGTAACTGACTTTCAGCTGTGTAACACCATCTACCAACAGCCTGATGGCCCCTCTAGGGATGCCTGAGGACAATGATACGTATGGTAATTATAAAGTCTGAAAGCCTGGGCACTCTCTTAGCTCACCAGACAACCACCCCACCCAATGTGTGTCCACATGATCTCTGGGCCATCAGATACCTTTGTATGATCCATCACTTCTAAGGTTCCTCCCTGGAGTCATCTGTGCACCAGGGAGGTTACCTATCAGGGGCATTATTCCTGCTGGTTTCCAAAACAAATACTATCACCATCTAATATGAGGTTTGATTGTGCCTGGCTCACCCTACATACTTTTCCTGTAATCTATCTCTGTGAGTTTTGAAAATAAAATGCTGTTGTCCTCATTATAAGCTCCACTTTCCAGATAAGTAAGCCGAGTCCCAGAGTAGCTGAGCAACCTCCACAGAGATTGGGACTTGGACTTCTGTACCTGTTTCAACATCCATATATTCAAATCCTGTGTATAACAGCACCTTTTAATGATAAGGAGCAATTGTTCTCAGGAGACAAAAGATTATCTGAATGAAAACGAACCATTGTTGAGGCCCACAGTTCTCAATCAGGATATCTTGCAAGAACTGGAAACATTCTTGGGTGCAGCTACTAGCATGGGTACAATGCTGCCAAACATCCAACAGTGGTCCCCCCAGCAAAGATTTATCCAGCACTCAAGGACTTATACACTTGTATGCACATGTTCATAGCAGCATCAGTCATTTCATTTGTTGGTATACAGTATATCAACTAGTTATACAGTATATTGCCATAGCATTGTATTAGGTATGACAAGTCATTTAAAAGTTATTTAAAGTATATAGAAGGATATGCATAGACCTATGCAAATGCTACATGATTCTATGTAAGGTACTTGGGCACCTGTATATTTTGATATACACTGGGGCTTCTGGAACCAGTTTCCTGAAGATGTCAAGAAAGGAAATTTTGACACAGGCTACAACTTATGGGAAGCTTGGGACATTATGCTAAGAGAAGTAAGCCAGCAGTACCTCAACTCTTGGCTCTCTCCTGAAAGCTTGGCCTCTCCCAAGCCCTGCAGCCCACTCCTGTAGGTCTCCAGGTTGGAGTACTCACCAGCTGGTGTTTGGCAGCCTCTCGGATCCAGCGGATATTGTCCATATACTGCAGTTTCACAGATGCCTTCACTGTAGGGAGAAATGGTAGGGGTGTCACAGATATCAGGACCTCCTGCTAGGGAGCCCTCCCCCTTCTGCAGGCTGCTTGCCATAGGCATCCTCAGTGACCATATTACTGAAGTTAATAGTCGGAGTCAGGGAGACCAACACTAACCCCAGCCTTCCGACTATGGGAACCTGCAGGGTAATAAGCACACAAATGAATGAGTGAAAATGTGCCACCCACTCCTGTATTGCATTCCTTCCCTTAGCCAACAGCTACTCAGGTCTTGTTGTGAAAGAGGCTGGGGCTAGCCATGAGACAGTAAGAGAATGATGTGGTGGTCACTAGAGGAGTGGGTTATGGGGACCAAAGGCTCCCCCAAGAAGGTGATAGTCAGGCAGAGTCCTAAATGCTGAGGAGGAGTTGGCTACACAAGGCTCAAAAGGAACAAAGTCCTAGACAGAAGGAAAATTCAGTACCAAGACTATGTGGCGGGAAGGAACTTGGCCTATTCCAGGAGGATGAGGAGAAGGGGTCATGGTTGTGGTGCACAAGAACCAGCTGATATTAGCTCATGAGAGCAGGATAACTAAGTTTTTGGAAATTGTGCAAGTTAGTGGTCCACAGATACCATTAACATTTTACTTAAACATATTTTAAAAAATTATATTCAAAATGAAGGCAATACTGACTAGTGCATATCTTTAATCCCAGCACTCTGGGAGGTGGAGATAGATGAACTGCAAGTTCAAACCCAGCCTGGCAATTTAGCAACTTAAGACCTGGTCTCAAAAAAAAAAAACATTTTTAAAAAGGACTGGGAATATAGCTCAGTGCAAAGGTCTTGGATTCAGTATCCAACCCTGAAGGGAAAAAAAGGCAGCATGCCAGCACTGCATGTTATCTTGTTGCTCTTTACTGTGATCTATGTACTCAAGGTTATCTGTGTCTGTCAATCTGCCTTGTAGAAACTTCACAGAGCCAAGTCACAGTCACAGTTTGAAGTCAGCCATGCTGGGAGTATTTATAAGGTGGGCTATTAGCAGGTACAATAGCCCAGGGCTTCTTTCCAGAGTGCCGGCTGTTAAGTACTCAGCAGCCCTCCAAAGCTACTCAGCAAAGCCGAGGGAGGCATAGATTCAGTCTGTCTAAGAGAAGGGCCTAGTTTCTTCCTCCACTCCTCCTGGCTCCTGGCTCTATGTGACCGGGACCCCGACATAGGCCATGGAACCTAGAGTAAATAGTGAGGTTAAAATGGGCCCTGGGGGCTTTGAGCAAGCAGCTAAATCTAAGAAACTCCCAAGGGAGAAGGCCACCTCACGTCTGCAGAAAAGCCATGAGAAGCAGAGTGAGTCTTAGTCCGGTAACTAAGACTATTTGCTAATTGTCGCCTTTTCTCCACAAGACAACGGTGTCAAATGCATTTGACAAGAGCAGTGTGGTTTAAGAAAAGGGCAGGAAATGCAAACTCAGCAAGACCAGAGTCATCTGGGTGGAAGAGGCAGACCCAATACTGCATCCACAAAAGCTAAGACAAATTCAGGAGCTGCTGGTTTAAAGAGCAGATCAGGTTGGACGGGTTGGACGGCTGCCATGCTCATGAAAGACAGTGATATGAGTCAGCAGTGCTGTTGACAGAAATCCAAGGCCAGTGCTCAAGGCTTTCAGGGGCCAGGCAACATGCAGGAGAGAATCTGGGCCAGAGAGGGACTGCAGTAATTCCTGCTGTGACTGCTGGGTTATCTGAGTCTGATGGTCCCCTCTGCTTTAGTCAGTTTGAGTGGCTGCTTTAATCTGGATCTAATATTTCCCTCAATGCCCATGTGTTGGGCTTGGTCACAGCCTATAGTGCCACTGTCAGATGATGAAACCTTTAGAGTATTAACTGGAGGGAGTCAGGCCTTTGGGAGCACACCACCAAAGGAAAGACTGGGAATCTGGTTCTTTCCTGTCTTTTTTTGCTTCTTAGCTACTTTACTATGTGCTTCTGCCAAGAGGTAAGGCCTCACCAGAGACCCAAAACAGTGGAGCTGACAGGCTGTGGACTGAAACCTTTGAAACTGTGAGCTAAAATCAATCTTTCCATCTGCTAAGTTGATTTTCTCAGGTATTTTGTGATGGAAAGCTGATTAATATGGTGGCTTTCTGCCATTTTCAACTAAAAGGTTCTGACTGCAAAACTGACTGCAAACATGATGGAGCATGATGGAGCATGGGGGCTTGTGCTTCCAGGGCTTAGAACAACATTCAGGGACCAGGATGCTGTCTGTCAGGCATCCTACAGAGGAAAGGGCTTGGGCAAACTACTGACTTGTGTATATTCCCCACCCAACAGTGTCACCTCCATTGGCAATTGCTTTCTCCAGCACAGATGTGGCCAGCTGGTCTGTGACAGCCAAGTCCTGGGGGTCCCTCGATGTGCACACCCAGCGGAAAGGCCCAAATCCCTGGGAGAATATGTCCCTGCAAAGACAAACACCTCCTCAACTAGGTCTTCTGGGCTGGTAGCACCTTCTGCCAGGGACAAGGGAACAACATATGGGTGCCCAGGGAAGAGGGGGTTGGCATTGGATGAGACTTGACACCCTCAGGCCTCCAACAAAGGCTGTCAGTTCCCTCCCTGCCCCTCAGTGCCCCCATTTCCCCCACTCCTCTTCTTCCTCTTC
>PVIR01023953.1:0-16313 GCA_004026965.1 Petromus typicus
ATATATATATATATACATTCTGCTGAAAGCACAGTACACAGCTCATCAAGACTCAGCACAGTAGAAAAGCAGAACTAACCTGGGCCGTTTAAATATTGTGTGAGTGAACAGTGGAGTCGGACAATTATAGGTTCCGTTCGAATTACTTCCCAAGCCACAGCAATCTCCTCCTGCACAAAAATATGTAAAAGCTGAGTTAGTCGTCTTTCAGAGTTCAAAGTGAGAAAAAAAAACTTTACAAGCTCATGTTAAAAGAATGCATAAATTATGATGGCCAATACACATCATTTCAAAACTCACTGTAGGGTGAAAAGACCAAAGTATTCTTAATTTTTGCTTTCATGTCTTAACATAAAAGTAAAAATGATGAATTAGTATAATAAAAACCACAGAACCAGGCATGGTGACACATGCCTCCAACACTCAGGAGGCTGAGACAGGAGGATTGCCATAAGATTGAAGCCAGTTTGGTCTACATAGTAAGTTCAAGGCCATTCTGAATTACATAAAGAGAGCTTGTTACAAAAAAATCCTAAAATAAATCAATAAACTATGAATTTCAGGATATCGTAAAAGAATGAATACCACAAAAATCTTTCTATATAATCTCTACTTCTCTAGTGATAGCACTTCTTCATAAACCAGTTTAATATCAATGTAATAAGATAATCAAAGATAACTGTACTATAAATGTGTCAGTTCTATTACAGAAATGGAGACTTACATCAAGAAAGCTCACATCAATATGCAGATCAATATCTACATCATCGATGGCTCCATATTCCCTGAAAGCAAACATTAACATTAGAGATTTCTTTTCCCATTTTCCTTAGAATGTAGTGTATGGTAGGTTAATTTAATTAGAAATCAACATTTCTGACCCCTGATTTCCAGAGATACCACAGAACTGACCATGGTCGTGAGTTACTGACTCAGCGGAGTGGAGCTGCCACTTGCTGGGACCTGTGAGAGGCACAGGGACATCTTGGTGTGCATGAGTGCAGTTGCAAACATAACTCAAGAGGTGCTGCTTTAGACTCTTCACGTCAGTTGGTTTCCCAATGTGACTGTTTTCATCACACTCTAAGGATGAAGGGCTGCTTCTAATGGTAAGAAAGGAATTCTGGCAAATATGGGGGTAGAGAGAGGGCTACAAACACAAGAAAATGTCCACGAGGTCTCCCTCTGCTTAGTTGCTGGTGGGCCAAAACTGATCCAGGTGCTTGGGACCTATACATCACTGTATTTATGCAGCAACCATAAAAGTTTACGATGTCAAACCAAAGCAATGACAGCGCATTCCAAACGAAGCACCAGGAAGACCAACTGCTACAGAGCTCAGGTAAATGAAGTAACACAAGAACAACAGTTTTAACATTTTCCACATGAACACATCTACATTTCTGACATCCTTGTAAAATTGTATAGTTACAAATACTACATATAGTGCAAGATACAACTAGAGAAACAAATGCAATGATAGAAATCAATGGCCAATATTTATTAAGGACTTATGAACTAGAAACTTTGCTGAGAATTTTACCTAAATATGATTATTTAATAGTCACAAAACATTACAGGAACTACTACAGTACTATTTCCACACAATCTACAGCCCAGAGTGGGGAACAACTTAATCATTTCTCTCCATAGCACAGCTGGGACTTGAAGACATGCATTCCGCTTGCCTATGCATGCATCATATTGGTTCAGTATTTAAGAAACTATCACTTGGTATGGGAAATTAGGTTATGCATTAGTGGGTAATCTCATTAAGTCCTCATGACAGCAGTGTGAAGTGGACATTATCACCATATTCATTCCTAGGTACGGAAGTCGAGATTCAGAGAAGTGAAAAAGCTGTCAAATGGAAGATACTAAGTCAGTGGAGGTGTCAAGCATTGGACCCATCCATATCCAACAGTATCTGATACAAACCAAGGGTTCAGTAAAACTTTCTGTGCATTATATACAGAAATAGCACAAACACAATATAGAATTATGGCACATGTACAGGGCCAGAGCAGAAAATGGTTTTATGAGACTTAATGAGTAAAGACATCTAGGAGATTTTATATATATATATAATATATATATATATATATATATATATATATATATATATATATAACCAAAACAAAGCAGTACATATTAGATTATAATAACAGACTCTGGGCTTTCTGGATTTGCTCCTTAAAAATATATCAGAACATGGAGCACATGTTCACTTTTAACTGTGCTTTAAAATTTTTTAATAGTAATATTTTTAAAATTGTATTTAAAAAGTTGTATTTAAAAATAATACTATTAAAGCATTTTTAAAACATCACAGCATAATAATATAATTTTCCTAAAAGATAATTTAAAATAATATGAAACCATATAGAAAATAAGAGAAGAATAAGGTCTGAGAAAATGAGTCATTTCTTCTGTCTCTACTTCAAGATCCAGCAAAGTTTTTTTATCAACAGTGAAAGTTTTTCAGGTTATAGATAGCCTCTTCTTTTGGTTTTTTCCCCCCCTTTTTATGTACCTTTTTAATAACACAAAACCATTTACAGATCATGGATTTTACAAAGCATGCTTTGTAACTCAATGATTAAAATCTAACAACCCTGCACATAGCAAATGACTCAAATATGTTCCCTGCTAGGCATGTAAAGATAATCAGTGCAATGACAAGGAGAGATGATAATAATAAAAAGAAGTTCCAAGGATGAAGAGGTCGTCAGTGAGCCCCACACCACTTGTAGGAGGTAATCCTGGGACAATAAGGAGAAATCTGGCTCAATGTAAGCAAAAGCAGAAATTGGAAACAATTCTACAAATATCCCCCAAACAAGAGATTATTTAATTATGATGTATTCGTGAAAACTGGCTATTCCCAAAGTTAATACAAAAATATTACACTGGAGGAAATGTTGCTAATGTACACTTTTCTAAATAAGCACATTTCCAAAAAAGCCTGGTAATTAAAGAGATTTAAGAGTTAGAAATAGGACAGTCAAATAAAGAGTATTCATCACTCTCTTGGTGGTTTCTCTCGCTGTGCAGAGGCTTTTTAAGAAGATGAGATCCCAACTAGTGATTCTTTCCACTAGTTCCCATGCAGATGAGGTTTTGTTCATAAAGTCTTTCCCTATGCTATTGTTTCCAAGAGTTCTACCTAACCTATCTTCTAGCAGGTCTCTGTTTTAACATGTAGGTCCTTAATTCACTTTCATTTTAGTTTAGTGCATGGTGAAAGACATAGACCTAGCTTTAATCTTTGGCTGATTGAAACACAGTATTCCAGCACCATTTATTAAAGTGGTTATCTTTCCTCCTTTGAGAGTGTTTGGCTCCTTTGTCAAAGATGAGTTGGCTTAGTTATGTCTGGAGTTGTTTCGGAGTCTTTTAGCCTGTCCCATTGCCACAGGGCTTACTACTTTGCCAGTACCATGCTGTTTTTATCACAGTAATTATGTAGTGTTGTCTCAAGCTGAAGATTGTGATATCCCCTGCCATGTCCCTTTTGCATAGAATTGTTTTTGCTATTCTAGGTAGGTCTCTTCTGCTTCAAAATGAGTTTCTGTATTATTTTCTCTAGCTCTGTGAAATATGCTGTTGGGATTTCAATTGGGATTGCATTGAACCTATATAGTAGTTTTGGCAGTATGGTCATTTTGACAATATTGCTTCTTATCCAGAAGCAGGGAATGTTTTTCCATTTTCTAACAAGTTGGAAAAAAAACTGCCAGTTATTCCACACATAAAGGACTACTATTTAGAATATATAAAGAACTTAAAATATCAGCTCCCCCGAATTTAAAGACCCAATCCAAAAATAGGCAACTGAAATGAGAAATTTTTCAGATGAAGAAGTAAAGAGAGCAAAGAAACATATGAAAAAACATTCAACATCACTAGTCACTAGAGATGCAGATGAAAACAACATTGAGATTCCATGTTACTTCACAAAGAATGGCTGCTATCAAGAAATCGACCAACAACAAATGTTGGCTAGGCTATATGGAGAAAGGAACCCTACTCTACTGTTGGTGAGAATGCAGACTGGTGTAACCACTGTGGAGATTCCTCAAAAACCTAGGATTAGAGGTCCCATTTGACTCTTCTACTTTTGTTAGAGATATACATTAAAGAATTAAAAGCATCAGACCAAAGTAACATATGCTATTTTATAGCAGCTCAGTTTGTAATACCTCAAGAGTCTTGGAAACAGCCCAAATGTTCAACAGGATACTAGATAAAAGAGATGGCTTTTTTTAATATATAAAATAAAGTATTAACTAGCCATAAAGAATGATAAATTTGAGTCATTTATACTCAAATGGATGTATCATAAGGACATATACTCATAAGTGAAATAAGTAAGACACAGATGTATACTGTATTGTTTCTCTAGTATGAGAAACCAAGGTGTAAATGATGTCCAGAATGTACGATAGATACTGTGAAAAAGGAAGAAAATATTCAAACAAAAAAAGGAAAGGGAGAGGTAAGGATAGGGGAAAATAAAGAAAGGAAAGAAAAAAATTGACAGCAAAAAAAAATGGTAACAAAGGGATATATATATAAGGGATTGGGAGTGGTAGAATGGGCAAGGAAATGGGAAATAAAATGTATATAAGGGATTGGGAGTGGTAGAATAGGCAAGGAAATGGGAAATAAAATGAGAATCTAGATATGTCATGTAAGCCGGGCATGGTGGCTCATGCCTGCAGTCTCACTCAGGAGGCAGAGGCAGGAGGATTGCTGTGAGTTAAAAGCTAGCCTGAGAGCTACATAGGGAGTTCAGCATCAGCCTTGAAATACAAAGCGAGAATTTGTCTCAAAAAAACAAACAAACAAACAAACAAACAAACAAAAACCACGCACATTAAAAAAAAAAAAACTGAAAAGATACATCATGAACAGGTACCAAGTTTTAATGTTGACTGTGATCATAATGTATAAGTAAAATGATACAATAAACAATATTTTTAAAAAATATTCATATGTTAACTAAAGATTATATTCAAAATTGGTTTTATAAAAAGTGTTATGTAGGGCTGAGGATTTAGTTCAGTGGTCCTGGCGCCAGTCTTGTAAGCCCTCAGTCCTGAGTTTGATTCCCAGTAACCACATACAAAAATGCAGGATGTGGAGACTCACGTCCACCAGCAATTAGTACCATATAGGTAGGTACCATATAGACTAGGTGTGGAGCCTCAAACCTGTAATCCCAGCACTCAGAAGACAGAGGCAGGAGGAATGCTGTGAGTTGAAGGCTCACCGGGGTTGTTTAGTAAGCTCAGGACCAGTTTAGACTACAAGTGAAACCTTGTCTCAAAAGAAAAAAAAAAAAAATGTAATATATTTTCTAGAAACATAGATCTAACTTCTGATTAAAAAGGTAATGCAGGGCCGGGGAGTTAGCTCAGTGGTTCCAGCACCTGTCTTGCAAGAGCAAGGACCTGGGTTCGATCCCCGGTAACCACATACCATACTGGGTGTGGAGACTCACGCCCAGCAGCAACCAGTACCACATACCACAGTGCCGGGCATGGTGGCTCAAGCCTGTAATCCCAGCACTCGACAGGCAGAGGCAGGAGGATTGCTGTGATGTGAGTTGGAGGCTGAGCTCAGGGCCAGCCTGCACCACACAAAGCGAGACCCTGTCTCAAAAAACCTAAAAAAAAAAAAAAAAAGAAAGGTAATACAGAATCACATCAAATGCTAGAGGCAGAAAATTACCCAAAAAATAATTTTTAATACTACTATCAATGATAATTCTTTTGGTGATGTCTTCTTCATAATGGCATCTAAAGTTTTCTTTCCTACTCTTTTCTTCTCTTAGGGCTAATATTTCCCTATATTGTAAAATTTTTTCAAGACCTTAACTTCAAATGGCTGTATATCTACAGATAAATAGAGTTCCATAATAAAACATTTGTTGCTTTTGATTTTGTTATATCTAATAATCCACTGGATGAAAATCTATGTGCACTTATATTCTTATACAATAATTTCTAGAATTTCTAGTTCAAATGAATAGTATGACAATTTAGTATCTTTGTTTATAGATTGTTCAGTTAATTGTTTTGAAGAGTTAGAACACTTTCCAACCATTCTAAGTTGGTTATAATGGTAACCATGTCCTATATTTTTGTCAGCCCTAGATATTTTCTTTTCCACATCTTTGCCAATTTCATTGGGGAGAATTACTTTTATTTGAACTGATTTACATTGGCAAGATTGGCCATATTTGGAGGCAGAGAGAAAGGAATCAGATATATTTTTTAAAAATCAGTAAGAAACTTATCCAATAATTTTTTCCTGAATAGCTTTTCAGAGCACTTCAACAGAATTAACACACATTGATTAGAATGTGAGATATCCGGTTTTTAAAATCAGATTGTACAGTATTCTAGGTATAATTTGTTGATCAATTTTTTGGTTAAAAGTTAGCTTCTTCCAAATTTCACACAATTCATTTCAAGGGGTGGGTATGAAAAGCAACATAAGTGCTCTTTTTCACCCCAGCAGAATATGAATAGGGATTAAAAGGAGGTCGAGGTCCAAAAGCTTGTAACTACCTGGCTTCTGCAGGTGTACATCTGTAAATAGTTACTTGTGTGGTTTTTAGGCCACAGTACAAAGACCTCACAAATGACACTGTATGCAAACCCATTTCCGTTTTGATGCCCTTTTTATATAATGCCAGTAATTTCAAGTTTCCCACTGCAAAACTACAAAGCGTGATTACGGTTTGTCCAGATGCAGCGACCCAGCCAGTCATCAGGATCATTTCTATATCTGAATAACGCTGAGTAACCCAGGATCTCATGAATAGCAATGCAAAATCAAGTCCAGAATTTGATAGATGAATGAAGCTTGAATTTTGACAGTGTCCTGAATGCAATATTGGGTTTATAATAACTCAAAATAATTTCATGTGCTGCCTACATTTATTCCCTATGAAAAGACTACATCAAACTGAACTTAAGATTTTTTTTTTTTTTAAAGATGAGAGAAATAATACAGAAATGTATGATGTAGTTGTTTTGCTTGGGAATGAAGGGTCCGGAAAGAAATCCTGCATAAAAGATCTCCTAACAGGGGCCGGGGAGTTAGCTCAGTGGTTCCGGCGCCTGTCTTGCAGGCGCAAGGGCCTGGGTTCGATTCCCCGGTAACCACGTAACAATACTGGGTGTGGAGACCCACACCCAGCAGCAAACAGTACCACATACCACAGTGCCGGGCGTGGTGGCTCACGCCTGTAATCCCAGCACTCGGGAGGCAGAGGCAGGAGGATTGCTGTGATGTGAGTTGGAGGCTGAGCTCAGGGCCAGCCTGAACCACAATGCGAGACCCTGTCTCAAAAAACCTAAAAAAAAAAAAAAAAGATCTCCTGACAACCAGTAAGACTCCCAATTTCAGGTGAACTACTCTCCGAGTCTGTATAACTTTACATCTAGCCATTTGATTTTGGGTACTTACATGTTCTCTAGATTAGGTAAGAACCTATGTGTGATATAAATGTGTTAGTAACTTTTGAAGATACTTAGAATTCTTGACAATTTGCTCTCCTGTTTTTATTGGAACAAATCAAGAACATCCTCTTTAATGTGACGTTAACATTGTAAAAGATATTAGACTATCTGTGTTGGTCTTCCTGTCTCTGTAATACTTCAGTTTATTGGCTGTACTGTTCAAATGTTTTATAGTTCAACCTGGTCAAAATGAGTTGTGGTTCTGCTAGTTACAAAAAATGTCTTTTGGATGTCTCATTATTCTTTAGAAGCTATCTGCAAAATAACATCCACACACACAAACTTCACTGCAAATCTCTACTGGTAGGTAGTCATTTCTGCTCTCATTGTTGATTAGATTTTGAAAAGATACTTTGTGAATCAGCACACACCTTCTTGTGACATCTGAAGCTCAACAGCTTGCCCGATCTCTGCATGCTCCCTCAATGTGTGATTCCGCCAGTGTGGGAGAAATGCTTGTGAATGGGCCCAGAAACATGTAAGCTCAGTAGTCAAGAAGAAATTTTGCCAAGACCAAAGCATTTACAAGACTGTGTCCAAAGTAGCTGTAAGTTTCTAAAACATAGTGAAAGTGAGAAAAATTGAAAAATTAGTTCCAGATAACAAAGGAATCTGATGAAAGAAGAAATAATAATAGGCCTGGGAGGTTCCAAGGGAGTAGGTGTTAAAATTCCGCTGTCACTTTCACACAGCACTGAAGCAAGTCCAGGCCTCAGCAGTGAAAAGGAGCGTCCAGGCCCTAAATTCCCCTTTGTCTTTGGAAAACCCTCCCACTATGGTGTCTTTACCCTCTGAACGTCCTGTTACTGCTTTTCTGATTGTCAGTGTTGGGCTGTTTTTCTCTTTAGCCCAGAGCAGGAGGGTGGAGAAGCAATATGCTGGGAGGAATATTACAAACTCCCAAGCCAGGATCTGCTTTTGATGAATGGCACAGTTCAACGTACGCTGTGATGGTGTGGGGACAACCTCAAATTTCAGGGGCTTAACACACACACACACCAAATATGTATGTGTTTATACTCACTCACACAACCTGAAACGGGGGGTGGGGGGTGGGGGTGTGTGGAAGATCAAGGTTACCATTAAACAGTCCAGCAGAAATGGGAACTCTCACTCCAGTACTTGTGTGCATGTTTCACTGGCAAAAACTGGTTACATGTCCTCACAAGTATCAAAGGAAACAGAGAATACAAACCTACCACAATCCCAGAGCAGGACAAAGAGAAAGTCCATAAGTAGTCCTACGGGTACTGCACAGACAGATTCGAAAATCCTGAGAAATTATAGTAGTCTATTTTGATTTATGAGGTCTTTTGTGGCTTTTATCTTTTTCCTTCCTTTTAAGACAGGTAGTAACTCTGGTGGGCATGAGTATGGTATTATAGGTTCCTCAAATGACTAATAAAACCGCACAATTCTCCTGTTCCCTAAGTATCAACTCAAAAAGGTCTCATCACAACTGTCCATCGATAGGAAAGTAATCAAAATGTGCAAGAGTCATAATCTTGGGAGCTTCTAACCTACCCTAGACATTAGTCACAAGTAAAAAGGTTACATTACTCAGACTTCAATTTTGCTTCATTTTGAACATGAAAGACAGCATGATCATAAAGCAAAGGTATCTGATGTGGTCGGAAGTATTAAATTTCACAAGGAAACTATTGGAATTATTTCTTCCCAAGCCAATTGAGAATTCTCTGGCCTGTAATTCCTTATCTTTCTAAAAATATTAATCTAAAACTTTTAAAAAATGGCATCAACCAATATCATTTTATAATCACCTGATTATAGGAATATATTTGCAATGAAAAACACTACTAATGTAATGCACTGTTGTTGCATGATTAAAGATGAACCATATCCAAACTGGTTGCCAGATTTCTGTTCTGCAGTTACCTCATGTTCCATTCGAGAGACTACAATGTCAAGCACAATAAAATCAGACACAGAAGATAAAATATTGCAGTTTCTTTTAAATAGAAACCCAAAGGATAAATAATTTCCAATCAAAATAGAAGATAGGAAACAGGGAAATCTAAGGATTGATGGAGGGAGAAAGGAGGGAAGAAAGTAAAATGACGAAGATTATACATGTGTGTATTTACCAATCCCCCCCGATAAATGTAATCCTGCACCACAAATATGCACCAATAAAAAAATTTATAGACAAATACAAAACACAATGTGTGATTTAATGCAAACATTTTTTTTAATGACAGGCCAGAGAGAGCTACATTGCCTATTTAAGTAATAAGCATCTTTTATCTGTCTTCTTTTTTCTATATCTTTTATGCTGTTGTTGGGTTGTTTTTTTTTTTTTTTTTAATCTGAGCTTTATTCCTATCTCTTTAAAAAAAAAATACTTAGATGTGGTTAGATGCTTTTCTCATTAGAGATTGCTTTTTTAAAAAAATGACACCGAAGAGCCCATTGTGCATATTGAGGTACTTTTGTTCTTCAAACTCCATTAAGTTCTTATAAGCCTCCATTAAGTAAAAGAACAGCTAATTAGAACAGTCTGTTTTCAATAGACTTAGGATTCTGCACAGAAGATGATTCCAAGATCTTATGCCTAACTCCCCCATCTTCCCATGTGTCCAACTGTCAGTATTTGAGACTAGAAAGTAAATTCATTTTTATTTAAGTAAATTAATTCATTTAAGTAAATTGCTATGATTCACCCTAACAACAGGAGGAATCATCCTCTGTAACTGAGAAATCTAGACTCGGCCCAAAGATGGCTTGTATTCCTCCTAAACTGGATCAAAACTGCTAAGAGTAAAATAGGCAAGGAAAAAAAATCCAAGCCACTTATAATGTTAGGTCTTTCATTTCACTAATATTCTAGACATGTATTTGGTTGGATGCTAATAATTACCAGTAGTATTATTTACGGTAGAAAATACTAATACCAATCACCAGAGGAGTTTAATAAGTGCCTGATGAGAAAACAACTTCATTGAAACCTGAGAAGAAAAATGGAGCTTAGGCAAAGTGGGAATGTGCTCTGCAAAAAACAATCTTTTTTTTTTTTTTTAGGTTTTTGGAGACAGGGTCTCGCTTTGTGGTTCAGGCTGGCCCTGAGCTCAGCCTCAAACTCACATCACAGTAATCCTCCTGCCTCTGCCTCCCGAGTGCTGGGATTACAGGCGTGAACCACCATGCCCGGCACTGTGGTATGTTGTACTGGTTGCTGCTGGGTGTCTCCACACCCAGTATTGTTACGTGGTTACCGGGGAATCAAACCCGGGTCCTTGCGCTTGCAAGACAGGCGCCGGAACCACTGAGCTAACTCCCCGGCCCTGCAAAAAACAATCTTTAAGGGCCAGTGACTTAGCTCAGTGGTTCCGGTGTCTGCCTGGCTAATGCAAAATCCTGAGTTTGATCTCCAGTACCACGTACCACAGTGCTAGGCATGGTGGCTTACACCTGTAATCTCAGTACTCAAAAGGCAGAAGCAGGAGGACTGCTCGGAGTTTGAGGCTTGCCTCAGCTATATAGAGAGTTCAGGACCAGCCTGAACTACAAACGAGACCCTGTCTCAAAAAATTTAAAAAAAAATATTTAACTATAAGCACAATCTCTATGTACCAAGTTTATCATGATGCAGTAAGTTAATAAAAAATATATTTGATCAGGGCCGGGGATATAGCTCAGTGGTTCCGGCGCCTGTCTTGCAAGCCCAAAGACCCGGGTTCGGTCCCCAGTAACCACATAACAATACTGGGCATGGAGACTCACCCCAGCAGCAATCAGTACCACATACCACAGTGCCAGGTATAGTGGCTCACGCCTATAATCCCAGCACTCGGGAGGCAGAGGCAGGAGGATTGCTGTGATGTGATTTTGAGGCTGAGCTCAGGGCCAGCCTGAACCACAAAGTGAGACCCTGTCTCCAAAAAACCTTGAAAAAAAATATATATACATATATATTTGATCAAAATTACCCTTGAATTTTAGGTTTTATTATGAATTTCATTACACTGGGAAGCCTGTTTTTTTTAAGTAGGTTGGTAAATTATTATTTCAAAATTAAAGATTTAAGCTTATAAGCAAACTTCAATTACATACAGATCAACCATTCTTTGGGACTACTTCTTTATCAGTAGCTTCTACTGCTTTCCTATGTTTATTATATAACTGTACTAATACCCATGGAGCCTCATCCACAGCCATGACAGATACTAAATGTGAAATTACACTCGTTTCAAAATGCACAAAGAATTACTTTTTGAAAAATGTAATCCGATCACTGCCACTCAACAGAAGCCAAGAGCTGAGCGAAACGCTGAGTACAGGACTCTGCCTTCCTTAGGCTAGAGTTGGTACCGTGCTCCGCTGTTACAATTAAAACGAACCTGGCAGCTACATATTACAGCCACACTGTCCTTCCCAACAAGAAACATTTCTTCACATCTTCAAAATATGGTTATGCCTATCGAAGGGAATAAGGTGATCAGTGCTTTGCACAGACACTGCCACAGAAAACAGTTGAGAAATCACCATGAAATCTGTGTTTCATGTGTTTCCAATACTATGCTAAGAATCAGGAAATAGTCATTAAAAGCGAAATGAATAATAAGAAAAAATCACCATCTCAACATGCACCAAATTCAGACCAAAGAACGAGAAGTAGACCAGTAAGAGAAATGTGATAACCCAACAAAAATCCAACTATGGGACCCGGGATTTAGCTCACTGGTTCTGGCACTGGCCCTGCAAGGCCAAAAGCGGAGCTGGATCCCCGTTGATCACATACAACAATGCTGGGTGTGGAGACTCATGTCCACCAGCAATTAGAACCACATACTACATACCACAGTGCCGGGGTGTGGTAGCACAGGCTTGTGGTAGCTCACGCCTGTAATCCCAGAACTTGGGAAGCAGAGACAAGATTGCTTTTAGTTCAAAGCTAAACTCAAAGCCAGCCTGAACTACAAAAGTGAAGACCTGTCTCAAAAAGAAAAAAGTCTTTTTATATTAAAGAAATAAATGAAAAAAAAAAAAATAAAACTCATCTATCATCTAAAAAAAAGAAATAAATGAAAGGTAAATAAGACAGCTGAGGTCTTCTGAATGATTAAATGTAACTAATTTTATCATTAAATTTTAGGTAATCATAGAATAAAATATTTTATCGTCGGAACACTTTAAAAATCTGTGTCTTTTGGTTCAAGGACCAGATCACAAGGTGACAGAAACCAGAGATTTTACATTATTTATTTCACTGTTCATAGGACTGTGGCCTGGATTTATAGTAACAGCATGAGGCCAACTGGCCCTAGGAGAGTAATTAATTCTGACTCTTCTGAGAAGTAGCACCTCTCCAAACTACTCAAAATAACTAAGGTCTTCAATGTAGTCAATGAATGGCAAGACACATGTACAAAAAAGTCACAAACAGCCATTTTGTGTAAAGACACGCACAACACAATCTATCAACCATTTCCACGTGTAACTAACCTCAAAAAAAAAAAAAGGCTTTAATTTACATTAATTTTATTCACTGAAAGCATTTCTTTACCTGAGAGAAACTGCATTTGGCCCGTAAATCTCTCTCACCGCTGATAAATCGGCTTCCAGCTGAGGGTGCTTGTGTAGTTCCCCATCGTAGTTCACCTGGAAGGTGATTCGGAAGTGACTTAGGAGTGAAGTGACTTAAGAGTGAACGGTGCCAAGCAGGCAAAACCCTGCCACCTCTGAGACATGTCCCCCTGCACCTTCAGCCGGGAACACTCTGACGGTCAGTAAAAACCTGAGGGGGGGCCGGGGAGTTAGCTCAGTGGTTCCGGCGCCTGTCTCGCAAGCGCAAGGACCCAGGTTCGATTCCCCGGTAACCACATAACAATACTGGGTGTGGAGACCCACACCCAGCAGTAACCAGTACCACATACCACAGTGCCGGGCGTGGTGGCTCACGCCTGTAATCCCAGCACTCGGGAGGCAGAGGCAGAAGGATTGTGATGTGAGTTGGAGGCTGAGCTCAGGGCCAGCCTGAACCACAAAGCGAGACCCTGTCTCCAAAAACCTAAAAAAAACCTGAGGGGACTCAGTGGTACTTTCCTCACTGTTCCCGGACTGACATGACGCTGGGACAACTCACTAGGTTTAACAGTTAAAATTAGACGTGTTAACCCTGAGAAGATGCAAGCGTTACAACTAGGAGATTACAACAAATTTGGCAGATAATCTGCCAAACTTCAAAAATGAAGCTCTAGACCAAAGAAAAGAATGTACACCCTTCTCTGCAAGAACTAGCTCCATACACAAACAAAGCAAAAGCCACCAAAGAAATACTTGGCATTGCATTAAATATGATAACCATTAAAGAAATTATTTCATTAGGAAAAAACACCCCAATATTAGAAAGTTACTCCTTGGAAAGAAGAAACTTTAGTATATCTACTTCTCTGCTATCTCACTCATGGATGGCTGACAAATTACTGACTTTTTAAAAAAATTCTAAATAAAATTACATATATTCTCTTACATAGTAATTTTGCATTAATGCTCCTTTTTATCAAATAATCCTCCATTTTATTGACCAAATTATAAAGAATATTTGACTGGGAGGATTATATAACAAGAAGAACATATTACGTAGCCATACAGTAAAAAACAAGTTCACAGTACTCTGAAAAAAAAATCTGATGAAATACTTCAGGTGTATGACTGTCCTCCCATCATATGTTTAAAACCTTGTGATACTTTTTCATTTCAATTTTTGATGGATTAAAGCAAGGACAATGAATCCAAATAAAATAGGGAAGATGCTCAACAGTTAGGGCCAATTAAGTTCTATGAAATCTATCCATCTTCTACTTAAAATAATCTGTGCAGTGCTTAGAAGTGACATCATTTGGGCCAGGGATTTAGCTCAGTAGTTCTGGCACTTGCCTGACAAGTGCAAGCACCCGAGTTTGATCCCCGAGAATCACACACACACAAAGAAAAGTACCATCATTTTAAAATGCTTAAGACATGTAAAAATCCAAAACACAATACATTACCTACACAATCTCACTAATCAGTTAAGACAATTTAAATGCAAATGATTACAGTGAAATGTTTCTAAAAATAACTAATATCTGATAATATGTAGGAAATTGAAAACACAGAAGTTATACAGATATTCTGCTTACTTAGAAAAATGCTCATCTATGCCTATGTCTCACAACTCCTTGGCATAGATTTCCACTGGGACAAATGTGGCTACAAGAACCAACTTTGACAGTAGGGACTGGAAGTTGGGTTTACTTACCTGTCCTCCATAATAGAATTCTTCCGAATCATTATCCCCTTCCGAATCTTCTTCCACTGTACTATTTTGTCTTGACTCCTAAAATAATACAGCAGGAAGACAATTTTAACTGTCATACTAGTTTGCTTTCTGTTACAAATAAAGTAATAAGTGACTAGGTTTTCTTGGCTACTAATACTTATAAAATACTTTACTTATAAAATATCCCTGGTAAAGTACAATCCCAAAACAGAAAATAGTAAGTGTCAGTATTGAGGATCTGCTTAGCTCTTTTTATCATTCAAATAAATTTTTCTTTAATTTTCTTTCACTGAAATTAGTATTTGAAATTTAATATTGATATATATTAAAAACAAGTACAATCAATTGTATCCTCAGCTTTTCTCTGAAAAACATTTGGCAAACTCATACTAATTCAATTTTTATTAAACTTTCTCTGCAGTATTTATCTAAGACTGTTCAAGTCCACAGCCAAGTCTAAACAACAGTCTAAAAGAAATTTTGCAATAATATAAAAATCAAATTACGTAAATATAGATAATGTTATAAAGAGAACTTCCACTATACAGAAATTGTTTGTTTTGGAATTCAGAAGTACACTTAATTGAATAAACATTATCGTTAAGTTTGGATTTTTAATTAACCAAATTACACTTGTTCTGTGTAAAAGCAATGAAAATTCACGGTGGTGTCCCTGGCATGGGCCTTATTAACAAAGTCAGTAGGAAAACACCAGTTTCTTATAGACACAGTAATCTATTCATCTACTCTTGTCATCTTTCCTAAATTTTAAGTTATTGAGGAAAACAAAACACCCAAGAATAAGGACTCTGGATTCTGACTTTGAACTCTTTATTTTTGGTCAGCAATATTTCTTTCTTTTTTTTGAGACAGGGCCTCTCCTTGTTTTCAGGCTGGTCCTGAGCTCAGCCTCCAACTCACATCACAGCAATCCTCCTGCCTCTGCCTCCCGAGTGCTGGGATTACAGGCGTGAGCCACCATGCCCAGAACTTTTGGTATGTGGTGCTGATTGCTGCTGGGCGTGAGTCTCCACGCCCAGTATTGTATGTGGTTACCAGGGAATTGAACCCTAGCCCTTGTGCTTGCAAGAAAGGCACCGGAACTACTGAGCTAACTCCCTGGCCCTGATCAGTAATATTTCTGTTTACACAGTGATTCTCAACATATAAAAAAGAGTGGGCAACTGGTAGTGCCACAGAAATAGGAAAAAAGCGTTGTGTAGAATACACACCTAACAGGGAGAGAGCTGCAGCTCACTGCACTCACTTCTTACTATCTTAGCACTTATTCACAAATTCAAAATAAATTTTTCAAAAGAGATGAGTGTTTCTGCAGACACCGTCTGTGTACTTTTGGCTAAAGAGAGCATGTTTCACAAACAAAGTGTCATGGGTCCCACCAAAATTATGTACAGATCTGATTATTAATAGTGAGATAAACAAGTATTCCATCAGTAACTACATTATTTGATGAAAGCGAATAGAATATGTTTTGT
>PVIR01023953.1:16413-26578 GCA_004026965.1 Petromus typicus
AAAAAAAAAAAAAGAATATGTTTTGTATGTATTTTATCCAAATTTGCTTCTATTATTTTAAAGGAAACTTCCTTCTTAGAGTTCATTTTAGGTCATTCTCCTTAACACTCAAAAAGTTAAGTCATGAGCTGAAGTTTTAGCCACATTATGCAACTAATCTAAATAAGAAAAGGATTTTAATTACAAATACCTAGTAAATTTAAAATAAATCTATACTTTTTTCAAAAAGTAAAGAATATGACTTACATACCTCCCCATTTTCCTTTTGCAATTTGGACTTTATGGATAAGCAACAGTTAATGTCATTTGTTTTTCTTAAATCTGGAACATATAAGTTAGAAAAATTATTTTAGTTTTCACTAAATTAATTATCAAATGTTAATGAGTTTCCATATTTAGAAACAACCTTTAAAGGATGTTTTCAAATTTTACGATTGGGAAAAAAGCACAATATACAAGCTATTCTGATTATTCACTGTGCATAAAAATGGTTATGCAACCCAAAGAGCAATGAACAGATTTCTTCATCTCACATTACATATTTCATAGTATCTTCATTGCCTGGATTTTATATTAAATTTGTCTAGCAGTGTCACCATGGGAGGGAAAATTTTTTATAAGAGCAATTTTCAATACACTTAACCAGAGTTTTTTTAAAAGTACTATAAACTTACTCATTTTAAAAATCATTTTCAAATTCCATGCACTTTATACAACAAATTCATCCAGAAAACCAGACTTACAGGTGTTGAAAGTGAGTATTTTAAATGTAAACTTAAAACACAGGGGGGAGAAATAAACCCACTTAATAAAAACTAACCTAAGAAAATACCATGTTATTATTACCTGTTGCTATTCTATGAAAAATTACTGGGATTGGCTCTGTTGTAACTAGTACATCTTCATCGTTCTCTGAACTTGACACATACGTATTGTCTGCAATGAAATACAGATAATTAATGGCAATTACCTGAAAAGGGACCACCTTATAAAAACTACTCATGTCCACAACATCATGTTAGTTCCAGTTCTCATAAAGGACGTACTCTGTAATCACAAGTCAACTGCATTTCTACATGTAGATTCAGTATAAACTGCCTCTTCAAAGATACCTGCATCTCTTTGAGAAATACAGACTTCGACAGACCCGAACCATGTCTTTTTAAATATCCCATATGGTAGTTAATAGTCTGCATGCCAACTGGCTGCCTTGATTAGCACAACTGGGTCCTGCTCAGTGTCACTAGCTACTACAAGACACAGAATTATTGAGTGGAGAGAAAAACTAAAGAACATTCAGTATAATAAGAAACAAGATTCAGAGTCAGATCATTCAAGAACGTGAGCGGAAGATTTTGTTGACCTCATGCCCCTCTGTATTGCTTTAGTATCTGTTTCTAAATAACAAAAGGTCACTCAAACATTATCCTTGTAGAGATTAAGTTATCTATGTATGTTATGTATATTGAGTAGAAAGTATTAAATTATTAATATTTTCATGTTTATCACTTTCCTGAACAGATCTACAAGTATATGGTAACTAATGTAATACCCAGATTACTTATCTCCCCATTTTCCTTTTGCAATTTGGACTTTATGGATAAGCAACAGTTAATGTCATTTGTTTTTCTTAAATCTGGAACATATCCTCACTGATGACTGCAGAGCATCCGTAAGACAGCTATTTAACGAACAGTTCACTAATAATAGTGGTCCTGTAGTCCAGCCATGACTTACCAAGTACTCTATGTAAAACATGAAAAAAGTAACATAAGTGTGAATCAACTCATGCTATGCATTGCAATGACTGAACCTATGTGTCAGAATCTTTCTGAACCACATTTTCATAATATTACGTCAGTAATATGATTTTTAATTGAGTCATTGCTTTGTTTCTAAAAAAAAACCCCAACCTCTCTACTATGTTTAGACCCCGAGAATAAATGAATGGTATGTATGCACAGCTTAGGTGCAAATCTCCCAGCAGATACAAGGTTTTAATAGTTATCTGAGAAGCTGAGAAGGAGTAGGTGTCAATTATATCTGAAACAAATCAAGTTTGTTGCACTGTTCTCCAGTAAGTGTTGATCATAGTTTTGCTTTATTCCAGTTTTCAAGTACTACTGAAGAAGTTACGAAATTTCCACGCTTATCAAGTGGGGTAACAGGATTAAGAAATAGATTTAATATGAATCTACTGTGCTTATTGTTTCAGTATTTGGGCTGTGAGGCTGACAGCTTATCAAGAGAGTCTTCTGCCCATAATCTCATACTTGGGGCAAATGTCAAACCCTCTCCATAAAAACCAGGTTTGTCCCCCTTAACTCTTTCCTCTTCACGACTGAAAGGTATCTGCTATATGCATAAAGGATTTTGGGAAGCAAATGTTAGAAGGTTCTGAAAAGGAACATTTGTAAAGCAATGGCCAGCAACTAGAAGGGAACATCGGTGTGGACAGCTGGATGAAGTATCAAGGAGCACTGGAGATTTTATCTTAAAAAACCTTAATAGGCGAGCAAAGCAAAACAGTATGTTTAAACCAATGGAATAAACCTAAGGATAAGCTCATCCAAAGGACTTTTCTATCAAAATGTCTTACATGAACAAATTTATGAACTACTGTCAAATTCATCGCATAGAAAACACTCCACCTCCCCCGTAAAGCTCAGGAAGAAAGGCTAAGAAAACCGGAAGGCAGCAGGATTTGATTTGAGAACGTCATCTGGCGAGTATGTGGTGAGTAATTCTGAAGGTCGGAATTACACCTTCAAATGTATTTTCTGAACCACACACCTTCTATCCTCACCCTCTGGGAGGCTTGTTTTAAAGAAGATTGCAAGTTGAAGGCCAGCCTGTGAGACTTAGTGAGACCTTGCCTCAAAATAAAAAATAAAATGTTAAAAGGGGTGATATGTCCTCAGTATGAAGGCTCTGGGTTCAGTCTGAGATTTTTTCCACCATTGTGATTAATTCTTAAATAGTACAGGTTTGTTTTTCACTTAATGAACTTCCTATCAAAATATTCTTAGGGGGCCAGGGATTTAGCTCAAGTGGTACCACGCCTGTCTTGGAAACACAAGGGCCCAAGTTCAATCCCTGGCACTGCAACCAATCAATCAATCAATCAATCAATATATTCTCTATTAGGTTGCCACTGTGCCACAAGAAGCTGCCTCAGATCACATAAGGACACACAATTATGATCATACAGGCAGCCAAAAGAATACACAGAGTCTAGATATCACTTCAGTTTCTTTTGAGGTACAGTTCTGAATTGGTGGCGACATCTGCTCCACCAAAATGACTCTGCGCAGGACCCAGTGGACTGGAAAGGACTGAAAATAATTTTTTTTAATTCCCTGAAAATCTGAACATAGTGCTTCTTAAGAATTAATTAATACAATATAACTAAAATTGAAAAACAGGGCCTGACAACAGTAATTGAAGAAAAATATGAAGGTGCCCTGGAATCCCCCCCGCAAAATGATTCCAGGCTCAGATAAATTCTGCTAGTCCCATCAAAGCAGAACCACAGTACATGACAAAGCACAAAAAGTGTCACAGATCAACACTGAACACTCATGATAACTTGCCCCTTTATTGTACAAAGAGGAAGAGATACATGATAACTCAACAGATGCCAAGGCAAAGCCTATTAAAGGTTTACCATTACTGTTTTGTGAAGGTATGTGAGCAAAAGAATGACTTTTCTCTGAAATTATACTAATCTTGCAAAATGGACAAAGCTTCGGTATCAATTGTTAAAAATTGTTGCAGATGTTCTAACTACCCCGAAAGGACAATAGAGATCTACACAATGGCAAAGAAGGCCAAACATTGATGTATCAAGTTCTCCACCTGACACGTCAAGCCTGAGAGCTAACAAGCCTTAGTACGAATCAATATGGACTAAAATTTAGTAATGGCAAATATACTGTTGTATTTATGCTGACTTTGACAAAAGCCTACATAAAAGCCCTTCTTCTTCTCCTTTAGAAGTCATCAGAATTCAAAATGGAATTGCAGCCTTGCTATGTCCTCAAATATGTTCTTAGGAAACATGAGCCCCCACTTACATTTTCCTAGCGTGCAAGTTGGCATGTGGAATGCAATCAAATTTCACATGTGGAAATCTACAAAAATTGGGTCCTGCGCAGTCATTTTGGTGGAGCAGAGGCAGCCACCTATTCTGAACTGTGCCTCAGTATTTCAGCCTGGTATCCTACTCTCCCATCTCCCATGTTTTTGGAAATTATACTAGAAGTTCACTACACATTTATTCCAACGACATAATTCAGTAAAAGGAATAGAAATGCCAAACAACGCTTTACCTTAAAAATTAATATTTTAAAAATGCCATTTCCAACTGGGACTCTCAAGGGAGAAAAATCCTGAATAATACTTCTTGGCCACAAGAGGGAGCTAAACATGTGGCCACTTGGTTCCCTAGAGGCATCCTCTACAGCGTGTCCAGGGCTGTAATACAAGTTCTCTCAGGGATCTGCAGGTTGGGCTTCCATCTGGACGTTATCGGTAACTCTCCACTTGAGATCTGGACCTCTCATGGCTGACATCTCTACACGACGCCTGGGCCACACACACAAAACAACTAACTACACCGTTTCTAACAAATAATAGGCCTTTTATTTTCCAAGCAAAATGACCCAACATTCAGGAGCAAACGCAAACCTTCTCTTCATGGGAGGGACATTACCACCTTCAGATAATATTGTTTCTTAGAAATATTTCTTGTCTTGGTTTCTAGAAAAATCTGCCTAGAATACTTTTTCAGTATTACTGAATTCAGTAATACTGTTTCAGTATTCAGTAATACTGTCTGTATTACTGTTAAGAGTAAGCATGTACTAAATGCTAAGCGGGCCTCTGTAAACCACAGGAAATACATGGAGTGCATAGCAAAATCACAGTAAGGAAATTTGCACTTTGCAAGATTATTTTAAAGTGTAAAATGATTATACGCTTACTGCAAATGCGTCTATCAAATTATGAACTGATTACCTTCTTAAACTCAAATATGTATATATAACATATACAGAGAAATAACAGAATAAATAAATTAAGCTATATTTTTGTTGTGCAAGGCTAAAGAAGAATGTTTTAGCACAACTGGTCCAGTTCAGAAAATCTTTTAACTATAATGATTAAAGAAGGAGGCTGAAACTATCATCTGAATAACTCTTCATCAGCAAATTATTCCGATTCTGGACTTGGTCTTGGAGTGAGATGTGTGCCCGCGAGCAGCTGATAGGGTTCTACATCTCAAGCTGACAGATTTCTTCTGCTCATGTTTAAATATTATGACAATATATTTATATACGCTGTACATGCTCAGGAAACAGCCAAGAGTAATGACATGAATATTTGTAATAAGAAAAACTAGAAATGCCTACCTGGGTAATCTTCAGATACATGTACTGAGTAGGATACACTGTTAAAAAGAAAAGAAAAAAAGGCTTAAGTTACTGTAAAGATAGTCATGTTTTACCAAAAAAAAAAAAAAATCCCATGTTACCCATTCATTTACACAGATATTAATATAGATGAATGATATCTGTGACTCTGTTTCTATAAACTTCTCATATTATTATAGATAGAAAAGCCAGTTAGAAATATGGCAGGCAGGCAGACAGGGCAGGCCCTTGAAAAACTCGCAAAGGAGACTGTTACCAAAGATCCAGGACAACAGTAAAATTCCTGAAAACAGTGACCAATTAAGGCCCCTTTCTCCTGAATAACTAAGTCAATGGGGAGTCAAGGACTTAGTCAAGGAAGTCCACTTCCTCCCTCCCCAGGAATGTAGTAACTGTAAATTCCCTGGGACAAAGGGCCATGAATTTGGCCCACCTGGAATCAAAAAGACCCTATAGGACTTGATTTTTCATTGGGCCCCATTTGATCAAGACTGCTTAAACAACTGTACTTGTTGTAATTCCATTGGTTTTCCCATTTCTTTTAAATTTTATTGGAAGCCCCTACTTTACCTATCGGTTAACTTCATTTGCCCACCTCCTTGAATCTTATTGGAAGCCCTTATTACTTTAAACCCACCTCACTGTAGAGCCCAACCCGACTAACTTAACTCCATTTTGAAAAAAGCCTGGCCTTGAGCTAAAGTCTCCATCCCAAGAAATGCCCCAAATTCCTTAGAACATGAGTAATCCCCAACCAGGGCGCATGTCACTAGCAAGGGTCAATCGCCAGGGCAGCAAGACCTCTGTTACCTGATACGGCTAAACCTAAGGATTGTGGGCGTGATAGCTGGCTGTTTCCCTTCATGTCCTGATAAAGAGGCTGCTCCTTGAGACAAAGAAATGTGCTGGCCAATACCTAAAGGCCCCGTACTCTTTTTAAAATCTTAGCCTATCCGACGACCCCACATCTTGAAACTTCCACCCCTCCCCATCCCCCACCATGAAAACCTGACCCTCCTGGGGCTCTCGGCATCCTGATGTTGAGAGTCGCTGCTCCAGTTTGAAATGGCTTCTAGTGTTTTTTCGGGGACCTCACGATCTGGGCGTAACACTCACCTTGTGGTTTTGGCCCTTAAATTCTCCCTAAAAAGGTGACCCTGGGTTACCCACCTTTCCAGGTTCCCCCTTCTGTCTCTCTTAGGCAGAAGCTTTCTCTCTCAATAAAACTTTCCTACTCAAACCTCCATCAATCATTCCTAAAATTCATCCTTCAATTTTAGAGAACACAAGCTCACGTTTTAAGTGGGGAGCCAGGCCTTCCTCTCCCATGTCAATATGACATATGCAAATTTCCCAGACTTATCTACTATCAACGGGGTTGCCATCTCTTGAGGTCAGGCTCTATGTCTATGTGTATTTATAGCACTCGCCTATTTCAGAATGACCCCCAGCATATATTTAACAGTCACATGAGCACACTAGTGGATGTCAGCCACCAGCCACAGAAAAGTCAAGATTCACTTTGAGTTCAGCAAAATTATCTCTCAGTTTAGACAAAACAATCAATTCTCTTCAAAGGAACAGATAGAAGTCTAAGCTTAGTATCAGTCAAAAGGGAATACAAAACCCTTCAAAACTCCCATGATGCAGATGTATGTGCACACAGAAAATGTAACCAGTACCCAAGAGAAGAGATACTTTGAGTGTTAGAATTCGCTCATACTGATGTTAAAGCAGTTAAGCAAACTTAAAGCCGTAAAGCAAATTTCAGGATGCAAACCTGGAGAAGAGTAGGACAAACATAGGCCATCAAGGACAGTGGGGCATTGGCAAAGAGCAAATATGGGCATAATTACTTTCAAAAGGTCAAAGAGAAAGTTCTTCAAACAAAAAAACCACAGGAAATAAAACAGCATTTCTCAATTTCGGTGAAGGCTGAAGAGACTCCAAGAACCTCAGGTTAAGTCGTAAAGAGTTTATAACTGCTTCCAACGAAGGTCAGGGTGACACATGACATTCAAGGCAAAAAAGGAATGATACGACCCCGTGGAGGGAAGCAGCTGTCAACTTACAATTCTGTATCTTATCCATATCTTTATCAGAAATGAAGGCAAAATAAACTTCTCAATGAGGAATGGTTATTAAGAGTTGTCCACAGAAGACCTGTCATACCGTAACCTAAACAAAGGGCTCCGGGCTGAATGATAACACATGGAAAGACATACATTCAAAAGGCACACAGGACACCAGTAATTATAGACACAAAAATCAATGTTTCCTCTGAGAGCTTTAAAAACACACGTGATTCTGACTTTTAAAACAAACATAAATATAACACATGCCAATTGTAGCGTAATGACAAAGACAAGTGAAACAAGTGTGTACAAGTGATAGGTCCTGTACATACACATCAACTGGTAAAATTCGATCCCCAAATACGCTAACAACCCAAAGTAAAGGCAACAGACTGCAGTCCCCACACCATGCACACACAAGCACGCACTCATGTACAAAGCAGAAACAAAAACGGATTTTAAAATTCATTTTCTATATCACCCAAAAGAAAGGAGGACAGAGGAACAAAATGCAAGACAAACAGAAAACAAATGGTAAATGAAACCTGAACTTACCCATATCAATAGAGGCATTAAAAGTTAACAAACCGGACCAAAAGGATCAAAAAGTAAGATTTCATTTGCTGCTGTTTTTGAGAGGTACACGTGGAAACAGAGACACAGATAGAAAGCAAGGGATCACAAGAAGTCCACCATGCGAAAAGCCTGAGAAGACTAAAGACAAAGATGCAACGGGGTCTTCGTTTAGAATGACCTAAGACCAGTTCATCATGAAGGCAGAACAACCATGAACATGTGTGCACCTTAGCGACAGTGTGCAGAACGCACAACACAAACCTGGCAGAACTATCGGGAGAAAGAACACAACCTCACCATCACGGTGTGGGGAAGCAATGGAACTGCAGAAGATCTCAAGTTGCTGCTCACAGAATACTGTAACTACAGAATTACCAAGACATGCCGATCTTAGAAATCTCAATGGGTGATGGCTCTGGTTCACCGTCCTTGAAAAACCACAGCCTGGGGACTGGTTTAGAGTTTTGTGAAGACACTGCAACTATTCTCGGGCAAGCACAAGTTCCCTGGATTCTACCGGTTCAATCCCTGGCATGCTGCTTAGTCTTGGAAAGAGTTCAAGCAGAGACAAGAAAGATCAAGCCAATAAGTAGGAAGTAAGGGTGCTTCATAATGAGACCGCATGTTGATACACTGTTCTTCCTAAAACGGTTCAATTATTAGTTCAAGGAGCCCCACCCCATCCCACCCCCTTTTTTTTTTTTTTTTTTTTTTTTTTTTTGAGACAGGGTCTCGCTTTGTAGTTCAGGCTGGCCCTGAGCTCAGCTTCAAATTCACATCACAGCAATCCTCCTGCCTCTGCCTCCCGAGTGCTGGGATTACAAGCATGAGCCACCACACCTGGCACTGTGGTATGTGGTACTGATTGCTGCTCGGCATGAGCCTTCATTTCTGATAAAAGATATGGGTAAGATATAGAATTCTAGGTGGACAGCTGCCTCCCTCCACCCGAGTCAACAAGGGGTCTTATCATTCCTTTTTTTCCTTGAATGCCATGCGTCACCATGACCTTCTTTGGAAGCAGTTATAGACTCTTTACAACTTAACCTGAGGTTCTTGGAGTCTCTTCAGCTTTCACCCAAATTGAGAAATGCTGTTTTATGAGCCCATTATTGTATGTGGTTACTGGGGATCGAACCTGGGTCTTTGTGCTTGCAAGCCAGGAGCCAGAACCACTGAGCTAAATCCGCAGCCTTCAAGGAGCACTTTTGATAAAATATCATGACCTACACACTGTCTTCATGCCAAACAATACAGAAGTAGAATAAGAACAGAGGAGCTGAAGGCTCATGACTAGTCCAAACCGAAACAGAACATGAGACATAATGAATATGATGGACAAAGGAATTTGAACATAGTACTCACATAGCAACTTAAGTGTTTAATTTATACATAATATAGATTCACAAGAACTTGTAAAGTTTATACAAAAGTCTCACATATCTTTTACTGAGTGTCCCCTTTGCTTAAATACTATATACCTGCAGCAGAATATCAAACAGTGAAAGACCAAAATGACTCCATTTTAAAGAACCGGTCCCACTTTAGAAAAAGTTATTAAATGTAGGGGCCACATGATTGGGTCATGAACCCAGTTACCTTGACCACCCACCCTTGAAAGTAATTAGCAATATCGCCCTAGCAACAGCCAACCAGTAAGTACAATGTCCAGATGTCCTTTATGATAGTTTAAACAACTGTTAGTGGTTTGACCCGATGGGTCCAGCCAACAAGGTTTAAACACCCAATGCTTGCCTGATGTCAACCAGTCATGTAACCATTGACCTGAAACTCCCCAAGCAGTACTGTAAACTCAATAAAAAGCCTGGCGATTTAGAGATCGGCGCTATCAATTCTGGCCCGCTGCATCAGTGACTGAGAGTCCCTGCTTGAGCTTGTAATAAAGACCTTCATGTGCTTTACATCAGACTCAGCTCCCTGTGGTCACTGGGGGGTCTCAAAATTCAGGCACAACAACAGGAGGAAAGTAACATTTATGCAAAGGTTGCAGGTGACTTTGTCAGTTTATCACATGTCCAAAACCACAAATCAAGACACACAAGGATTTCCCTCACACTCTTA
>PVIR01023954.1:0-26464 GCA_004026965.1 Petromus typicus
GAAAAGATAACTTCCTTACTGTAAAGGACATGGTGATAATTATGAAAATGACACAAAACAAAGACAATAACGAATACATCAAAATAAGCATTTTAAATAAAATGTTTAAAAGCTGCAGGACACAGTAGCCTTTTTAAATGTGGTAGCTGTAAAACAGTTCATCTAAGTGGGATGGAGTTCTTTGAAAGGAATGGAAGGACTGAAGCTTATGGTTTTCATTCATAACAAGGACAGCAAGCACAAAAAGCACATGTGTCAAAAATCTCATGGTACATAAAAAGATTCTCATCTCTTGATGGGGATGAATGAGTTAATTTGAAAATGTTCTGTGTTTTAATAGAAGTTCACACCACCTTACTTGAAAGAACATACTCGGATTTCCTCAATCAATATCATAGAGAGGCACTGGGGCAGGCAACAGGACTGACTCAGCCAAAGCGTAACTCACAGAACAATGTATCTCAATGGCATCTCTATCACATGTAGCATTTCTACTGTGCAAAGAGAGAGAGCGATTGGTCAGCATTTCAGAATTAAACCAGAAACACTGTCTTATAGGAGTCTGTCGTAGATCCCACTTTATTTACTCTAGTTAACTGAGAACTATCTCCTGATCTTTTCTAGAGAAGAGGGACGTTTGACTTCTTGTTCTCTTGTCTTTTGTAAAATAATATGTTATATATTTTACATACCTCAATGTGCTATTTAAGGGATAAACAATATGCACACAATACATTTAGCACATACTAAGTTATGAACAAATGTAAATAATTAACATTACCATAATTACTACTGTCTGTGAGAATAAATTAGTTCATCAATAAGCTGGACTATATACAGCCTAGAAATAGTTCTAAACAACCAACCAATAAAAAACATCATAAATAAAATATGTAAAAGTAGCATGAAACATGGAACTCTGTCTCTCACTTCTATAGAGATTTATTCCAACTCCCTAAACTACATTCAGCCCTCTTAAAAACAGGCCAATGTGAAAATCTTTTTAGAATGCACCAGCAGAAAAATCCCAAAGATGATCTTGGACTGGCCGCATGCCTAAGCCATCACTACAGCCAAAGAAAGTTGTAGCTTGATTCACCATGTCTGAGTCAGATTTCCAGCCTTGTGTGTGATGAGATTAACTCTATTTAAACTGAAGTAGATTTCCCAAGCGAAGGAAGTACTCATTATAAAAGAGCACCTAGGTACCGTGCGGATAAGAAAAAACTACATCCAAAAAAGTCAACAAACACGTCTGTATCTCTTGGCTGCCCTCAGTTATTTCCTACCTCTCCCCCTGATCCCAGGATGTAATACTGTAAGCATTTCCGGTCCCCAGTCAGGGATGATTAATTGCATCCCTGTGTTATTATTAGCAATATCTCCGTGACTCCACCTCTGCTCAAGTGTGTCAAAGACTGGCAGTCCTACTGCTGCACGTTTGCTTTATACATTCATTGTCGCTGTACACATGCCACTGGGGAAGCTCTTCTAGCGTTTCACGAGGCAATGATTGTCTGCATCTCTGTGTGTGGGATGGAATGGAAGGGCAGTTGCTTTTCAGTACTGACATTCATTGTTGCATCACATTGGCTACTCTACTCTAATCCCTCCTCTATGCCTCTGGAATCTAACACTATTCCTTGAACCAATGGTCCTGTCTAAACTTCACTTTCCAATTGGAGCCATGTTTCTCCCCTTGGGACCACCATAGGATCCTCACTCAGAGTAGAAGGCAGAGGTTTAAGAAATCACAACTTGCTGGAGGTTTGAGGAGAGGAAGCTCATGGGAGAATCCAGATGAGCACAGCTGAGAGGAGGGAGGAGGGCTTCTTCCATGCTGAATAAGTGATGAAATAATTCCACATAACATTAACAACTGTAAAGCAACACAGAATTACTAATGAATACACATCCAGGCTAATCCTTGATAGGAAATCAGTATGATGAAATAAGCAATTGCTTCAAGAGCAAACAAGTAATTAACTGCACTATACTGAAGTACAAAGTATATGACCTCAAATGCAAGTGCAATAGAAATAGATGATGCTTTATTTTATTTTTCTTGAAGTAGGCATCAGTTCTTAAAATTATAGCATATAATTTATTGATTTATTTGCTCGTTTTCATTTTCCATTTTTGTAGTAAAACATTTGCATCCTATCAATACATTTTGTTTATAGTACTGTTTGCTATAAGTATCAACATGAGTATTTCAAGACTAGGGAAAGGACAGTTTTTCTAATTCAGCATAACGTTGTTTGTGCATTTTATAGAATATAACAGGTATGTGACATTTGTGGAGTGAATAATAAAATTTTCTTGAATAAATTATAGTCATATAAACTGAAATAAATGAGCAATTCTTTATAATTCACAGCTATGAAAATTCTCCAAAGTGTGAAACATATTTCTTTTTTCTTTATCTTTCTTTATTTCTTTTGTTTTGTGTGTGTGTGTGTGTGTGTGTGTGTGTGTGTGGTTTGTTTGTTTGTTTGTTTTGTTTTGTTTTGTTTTGAGACAAGGTCTCACTTCCTAGTTCAGGCTGGTCCTGACCTTAGTCTCGAACTCAGCAATCCTCCTGCCTCTGCCTCCTGAGGGCTGGGAATTCAGGCGTGAGCCACTACACTCATCTCTGTGCTATGTGGTACTGATTGCTTGTGGGTGTGAGTCTCCACACCCAGCCTTGTTGAATGTGGTTACCAGGGATTGAACCCATGCCCTTGTGCTTGCAAGACAGGCGCCTGAACCACTGACCTAAATCCCTGGCCCAAGAAATATTTCTTAATCAAACATATGATGACTTTGGGAATCATGGCTAATCAGAAGACTGGTAAATGAGAGCCTGCTGAAGCCTTCTGACCTGTGTTTTTCACAATGAGAGCAGACAGGCAGGGCCCTGAATTGCACTGACTGACATACTGTTCAGAGGCAGACCAAAGCACAAAAGAAAGAAAGCAAACAGACAGTAAAAAGTTAGAAAGAAGGAAGGAGAGAGGAAGAAGGGGAGAGAATGTGCGAGGGGCTGGAGCAGAGGCCCCGGCTGGGGCTGAGATAGAGGATAAAGCATTTCACCAGCATCTCAGATCTAGTCATTTGTTACTGTTTGTGAATTTACAGAGTGAAAAAAATGGTGAAAATGTTATGATCCCCTTGCAACTCTTACATTTGAGCTCCAGAGTTTAGGAACTATAGACTTTTACTTTGCAGAAACAATATCATGTAAACTGCACTAATGTCTAAGAACTAAATGCTATTAATTATGTGCAAATAGCCATTAGTATTTCCCAAATTTTCTAAGTGACGATACAGTGTATTTTCATTTGCCTAAGATTTTCTGAGCAGTTAAGATGTGTATCTGCATATGTGTGTATAATTGTGTGTCCCAGTAAGCTGCCTCTACTAAATTTTGAGAACTATACTTTACATAATTATGAGTATCAGAAAAAGGTCATGTTTAAAATAATTTGTCTTGTGATCCATACTTATATTGGTACAAGAGAAGATTTAAAATATTGATTTGTAGAAATATATATACCACTATTGGTTTCTATCTGAAGTAAGCAAATTCAGTTGTTGGAATTACTCCAGAGTAATTACTTAGTTACAAAATATTTAGATCCCTCAGACATACAGAACGTGTGGATGCATGCAAGGAAACAGTACACATCACTAGACCTAAAAAGGCTGATACAGTTCTTAAAATCCTATCTCCCTACCTTACCCATCCTTGCCAGCTTCAAATAACATTCCTGATCCTTAATGTTTGTGATTTGTAAACATTATTTCAGTATAAATATTAGCACATACCCTGATCTTATGAATCTCAAAGAATGTTATGATTCTGTGAATACTGTCATTGCTCTTCTCCTCCTGTAATCCCAGTAAATGTAAAAGTGACTTCACAACTTTCCACAAATGCAGCATTACTCAGGGTTGGTTCTATAATTAGTTTTTACAGTGAAAATGAATGCAGTAGACTAAGAGACACCTACACATACCCACACCACACAGACTCCCAGACTCTATTTCTGGGAATCTGTCCAAGCTTCTTTAATATTTTAAATAGGTATATGCTTGTGCAACTAACTAAGTATCCTCTTTTCCTGGTAACAGCTAAATGTGATCACAGTGTCTACAGAAGAAAGAAGCAGAAACAGACTACACACACAAACACATACACACACACACACATACGCACACACGCATGCATGCACACATGCATATACGAGCAGGGCATATGGAGATGGACAGAGTGATTTGAAGATGAGAAAGATCCAGCCACAAGCTAAGGGATGCCCACAGCCCTGCAGAAGGAGCAGTCAGTGCCCATGCTTTCCCCGGGAATATCCGTGGGAGCTTGCCATTACTTATTCAGACTTGACCATGGTAACTTCTGAACCTGGGCCTGCAGGAGAGCAGTTCCTGAATTAAGTTCTTCTACTTGAAAGGACCTGATCTGTGTTTATTTCTTGTAACAGCATTAAGAAACTAATGAGGTGACTGTGAGCTGGGTAAGGTACCCATGTGATTGTTGGCAGTTGATGGCCAAGCCCATTTCTTACTATTGATTTGGAGTCTGAATTAACCATTCTATTTCTCCATGTGACAGAACCCAGACATGAGAGTCAATTGCCCTTGCGACTTTTGGAGAACCATGACTGGAAACTGCCCTTGTGTTCTGCACCTGGGCTGAGCAGGAACTACAGGTCAGCTCTAATGACAACAGGGTTCAAGCATTTGTCCATCTCCTCCTCACAAAATGATACAAAGCAGGAGGTTTTCTAGCAGTAGGATATATAACAGAAATTAAAATAGTCACGAAGAAGACCATTATAATAATAACTAGAAGAGCTAACATTTCACTCCGAATAGCCCTCTGCTTACTAACACTAGGGGCCCCTGTACATGAAATCAAGTAAACAGCTTTAAACTGTGTTTTACCCAATTTGAGCATCTGGTTTGGTTTTTGTTGGTGTTTGGTTTTTTTGTTGTCGTTGTTGTTTTGTTTTTTGGTGTGTGTGTGTATTTTTTTGTTTGTTTGTCTGTTTTTAAACAGGGTCTCACTTTGTGGTTCAGGCTGGCCCTGTGCTCAGCCTCCAACTCACATCACAGCAATCCTCCTGCTTCTGCCTCCCGAGTGCTGGGATTACAGGTGTGAGCCACCATGCCCGGCACTATGGTGTGTGGTACTGGCTGCTGCTGGGCATGAGTCTCCATGCCCAGTATGGTATGTGGTTACCGGGGATCGAACCCAGGTCCTTGAGCTTGCAAGACAGGTGCCGGAACCACTGAGCTATATCCCCAGCCATGTTGGTGTTTGTTTTTAAGTATCACATCTTATGTTTACACTCAATGTCTGCTAGTGAGTGTCTTTGCACATCTTTGTACAGATTTTATTCTGTTTACCTCACAGCCTTTTAATTTTGTGTTTTTTGCCCACTGATTTCTTGAGACAAGACCTTGCAACCTTACCCAAGGTGCCCTTGAATTCCTGAGTTCAACTGATTCTCCTGTCTCAGCCCTCAGAATAGCTGGGGCTAAAGGAACAGGTCACAGTTCCCAATTATTTTTAATGAACATTAGTGAAGACAGAAGTCAACGTGTGGCCTAAACCCAGTTAAAAATCGCTCTCTTTGGAAGTGTTTACATAAAAGAATTGAGGGAGTTAAAAATTAAACATTCAAAGGGGTTTGCAAAGAGGCTGCCTGACACAAAAACCAGTATGTCTCCTTTAACTAAATTTCTTAGTGTAAGACAAAGTTCCAGTGCTCAGGTGTTAGCATTTTGGCAGTAAGTCTGGTTAGAATGCTCTTCACCTCCTTCTAAATGAATTTCAACCAGCAGTGATGTTGTCTACTGTCTGCTCTTTTTTGTTCTACTTTTTAGCAAAAGTTTAGAATAGGCTGATGGCATGCCTCATGATAATGTAATCATCAATTTTGTTCAGTGTTGGAAGAATTTAACTATAGATTAACCTCTGCACTATTTTAGCTCTGTTGCAATAGATTAAATCAATCTAGGGGATCGCTGAAAGTATACAGTCTATTGTCTTTGAAGTTGAAGGTTGCAGAAGCTGAAACTCCATGGACAGTTTCTTCCACCTGTCATTGACACTTGCTTCCTAAGATGGCTATCACTAGAGGTAGGAGAAGTTCCATTTCCAATCCCACATCTTATTAAAATACAACCTCACATATTGCCTATCAGCAATCTAAACTGATAAAAGAGAGTTCAAGCAAGTTACTGTTTTATGGAAAGAAAGTCTGTTATGCTCTCTTCTTACAGACTCTGCCATCTTACACATGATTTAAACCTAGAGTTTCACATTGATTCATAAACTCTTACTCACTCGATGAACTTTCTAAAAATGTATTGTGTGCCCTGTAATTTCATACGCATAGAAATACCTGAGGATCTTGTAGAACCGAGGATTGTGCTTCAGGCTGATTCCTGTGAGTCTGTGTTTCTAACAAATTCCTGAGCGGGGCCAATACAGCCAGTCCAGCTGTCACATTTGGGGTGCTAAAGCTCCAAAGAAGTGGCTGGCAAATGTGGCCCCATGGGCAGGTGCTGGTTGGCTGAAAATAGATATTTGGAGACTTTTCTTTATATGTACATTCTTGAAGCTGTTTAGAGTTTGGGATTGGTAGGTTGAACTGAAACTTGGCCACCTGCATTACTCAAATGAGAGTGAAACAGATTTGATTGTGGAGGGGACAATGCACAGAAATGACTGACTGTTTGCTAGACTTAGCAATTCCAAAGGTCTGGAAGGGGAAAAAGTCACAAATCGTGTTTGTTGTGCTGACTCTGTGAGTTAAGTACCGCCATGGAAAGGAGAGACTGCAGTCTAACTTGGACCTGATTTGCTCTCATTAGTGAAAGAAGACCAGGACAGCTGATTACATTTTGTGCACAAAATCAGTATAATGTGCAAGCTAGTGTTCCCCAAATACAAAATCAGGAGCATCACTGAGACTAAACACTGCATGCTCAATGGAACCAATGGTACATTACTACATTATGACAGGCCCCTAAGTAATACTTATTAAAAACAATACATCAGAAAATCTAAAAATAGAAAAATAAATAAGACCTGCAGTATATTCCCCAGTTTTCCTATCTCATTTCTTTTTCTATCACTAGTATCATGGTTCTTGAGCCTACCATGTAGTACATGCTACTTTACTGTGCTATTCCAACTAAATGTATTGAATATTGATATATAAACTCTTTGCATTGATTTACAATGAATTAGAAAGAGCTCACCAGGAAGAAGGAGACTCTCATATTAATTGTTCAGGAGCCCACTGTTCATTTTCCTGTATTCAGACTGTTTTTTAAAAAGTTCCATAAATTAATAATTTCTAGTCTTATTCCACTGTGATTAGATAGGATTTATGATATAATTTTTAACATTTTAAAAATTCACTCACACTTGATCTGTGGCCCAAAATATAGACCAACCTGGAGTAGGACCCATGTTCTGATGAGAAGCCGGTGCATTCTGTGGCCCTCCAACCAAACGTTCTGCATTATGTTTGTCCGAGAAGCATATTTTAAAAGGTTGAGCAGCACTGTCACCAGGGAAATCAGAATCACATCCAAAACGAGATGCCATCTCACCCAGCTCTCATGACTCTGAAAGTGCTGCCAAAGAGGCAGAGAGAAAAGAACTCACACACTGCGGTGGGAATATAAATGAAAGTAGTCATCATGGAGAATGGCGTGGAGTCTCCTCGGCAACACAGAAATAGAGCTGCCATACGATCAAGTCATCGCACTCCTGAGTATAAAGACATAAAAAAAATGAAATCAGTAATCACGGAGATACTGTAGTGTTTATCACAGCACTGTTCTCAGCAGTGAAAGTATGCAATAATCCAAGGTATCTATCAGCAGATGAATGCACAGAGATAACGTGGCATGTACACCAAAGAGTGGGAGTTAGCCTTAGACAAGAACAAACTCTGGCTGTGTACGGCAATTCAGGAGAGCCTGGAGGACATTAAGTGACATGACATAAACTAGGCAGAGAAAGACAAATACTGCAAGACCTCAACATTTATTGTCACTTAAAAGCTTTATCTCATAGAAGAGAGTGTTTGCTAGGTGTTTGCACCCAGTTATCACAGGACACCACAGACATATATAATCTCATGTCAATGAAAAACAACGAGTAGTGTCAGTCCCTCTGTCCCTCTGTGATTAGTGCTTCATCTGATAAGTCAACCTTCTTAGTGACAGGCCATATATATATATATTGACTCATATAAGCTGCTAAGTCAGTCAGAATTCCTTCTGAAAGAGAAGTAACAGCTCAACTAACACCTGAGAAGTCTTTACTTTTGCTTAAATAGACAGCTAATGTATAGTGAAAAAAGAACTGACTGTTCAGCTTCCCCTCTTTTTTTGTTAAGTGCTTTGCTGCCTCCGCTGCTCCCTCCTCCATGAATAGACAGAAATTAACATGACAGTCATCAGTTCACCAGCTGCCTCTCTCATCTCTGAGGTTTCCAATGGCCATGGTTACTGTTTTCGCAGGCTGAACCAGAAAACACCTCTGCGTTCTTCAGAAAGCTCTGTCCATGGTGCTGAGTGTGACACCTCTCATTTCTCTGTACAGCTTCATTTCTGGTTAAGGTGAAACAGCAGAGTGGAAAACTATTCTGGCCTCTCAGCAAAGTTATGCACTCAGACATGAATCACACCACTTTCTACAGTCATTACTTGATGAAGGGATGGGTACATCATAATTTTAAAAGTAAAGCTGTTCTATCTGGATGTAAATGGATGAAAACCTGAGTGATCAGTGGATACTAATTTTATAAATAAGTTCTAGCTTTTTTCAAATGAAATAAACATTTTTTCTTAACAAAAATAAGTTATATTATGTATCTTGAGTTATTTTATTATTTAAAAAGGAGAAAAATGGTCTACGGGGCACAAGCTTATCATCCTACACTCTGAGACACTGAGGCAGGAAGATCACAAATTCAAACCCAACATTAGCAATATGGTGATTTACAGAGAACTGTCTCAAAATTCAAAAAGTAAAGAATGGCTGAGGATATAGCTCAAATGTTCTGACTTCCATTCCTAGTACTAAAAAAGAAAGAAGAAAAGGAGAATAATTCCTTTGGGCAGTAATACTTGGATATTTATAGGATACTTTATTACTGAACACTTGTGATTGTGCAGAGTTTTATACTGAGGATGCCTCATGGCTGTGGATAATTTCAGAGACTGACGCATTTCATACATTTCCTAGGAACAAAACACAAGCATCATGCAGCATGTACTTTGTGTACCTGTGTCTGTTTACCATCTCCTGGCACCCACTTCCTTCCCCGGCTTTGAGTTATCTTAAAATGAATAAGTAGGATAGAAATAGCTATGCAGCCACTGGTTTTCTTCTTCCACACTTCTTTTTGGCAATGTAACACCAGTTTTATCTGGAAATGTATAGCAACTTAATTAAGGACTGTATTATTTAGACACACAGTATCTTGAGCAGTTAGGATCGCATGCAGAAAAGCTGACTAGAAAACCAGAGTGAAACCCTCTGAGTCCAAGTCTATAAAAATTAGAGCTGCTGTAGATAATTAGATTTTCTTCATTGGGTAGCTGATGTTGCACTTCATTCACTATGGCTACGTCAGTCTTTAGTTAGACTATAAATACTTCTTAAACCCCAAATTATTCTTTTAAACCTCCAAATTAAGGTTAGCTTCAGGTCCCACTTGAGACTTTTTTTTAGCTTTTCTTACACTTATGGTCAAGTAAGGCAGGGTTTGGTTCCAGTATGAATCAGCACGTTGGAACTTACGTGGGGGACTTTATTCACCCATGGGGACTCTGCCCCATTCTTCCAGAAGCTGGGCCATTGTCACTCTGTGGGCTCTGGTAGTGCTCTCTCCTGCATGTGTCTGAAAAGTCTTCTCATTGTGATGTGTCTATTAGAGACAGGGAAACTGTCTACCACTTCCCAACTTGTCAGTAGTTTCAGATGTATGGAAAATGCTTACAAAATGACTGAGTGAGTATCTATCCTGACTTCTCTAAGTCTAGCTCTTTGCTTCTTTATTCTTATCTAATTATTATTTATTGTGATTATATCTATAGTTTGACTAACATTTTAGAGAAGGGAAATCAGATTGCATTGCTGGAATGAGAGTCCCTAACTGGGATTTTTTTTTTTTTAATTAGAGTTATTTTTGTTGCACATGAGCGTTTCTTTCTTCGCACTATCAGATTCATACTAGGGTTATACCTCAAGAGGACTGCTAAACTGCTGCATGCCTGATGTCTTCTAAATCACCAGAGCATACCACAGTCTGAATGAAACAGATGGATCACATTTTTTTTTCAACCATATCAGGGATATTGAGAACGTTAAATAACTTAATGATTATAAAATACATCTTAATTTTATTATTTTTTCTCTTCATTTAATCTATAAATTTAGAATTATTATTTTAATCATTGTCCATGTCAAAAATATTTCTTTCAACTACATTACTATTAAGAATTATTTAAAAATCTCTTTGAGAAGAAATATGACTGTCATCAATTCTAGAACGAAGTGTCATCAGCATAGATAGTGTTACTCGTTCTTTTAAAAATTCCACATAAATCCCTCTTCTGCATGCTTTGGAACAGGAGTCTCCAATCCTCAGAACACTAGCAGAAACTGGTTCCTTGTTCTATTAGGAACCGGGCTGCACAGTAGCAAGTGAGCCATGGAGAATGGGCAAAACTTTATGTGTATTCACAGTCATATTCTTTGACTCAAGTTACTGCCCAAGGGTCAACTGCTTTTCAATAAGCAGCAACAGTAGATTCTCACAGGAAAGTGAATCCTATTGTGAGCTGTGCCCTGGAGGAATAGAAGTAGCACAGTCTCTATGGTTACCCAATGCCTGGTGAACTGAAGTAGAGCTAGGGTGGTGATGCCAGTCCTAGGCAGCAGCTGCAAAAGTGGATTAATATTACCACAGAGTTTTACTGCACAGAAGTCATAATCAATCAGTGACTTACAGACCCCTAACCTATCAACACCCTATCAGTGACTCACAAGTAGCAAGCTGCATCCTGTGGGAGGCTGTAAGTCTGAATCCCATGCTGTCTTAGTCTGTCCATGCCCCTAACATTGTTTGATTCTTCACTTCCATCCAACCTTCTTTCTGGCAAATTCACTTCTCAGGTACAGTTTTTACAAGCTCACCAGTTAATCCTAGCTCAAATAATTCTTACTAAGATACTAAAATAATACATACTAAGAAGCTTCTCTAAAAATGGAGATAGGCCTAGTGATAAGACAGCAAAATATGGCCGGAGAGTTAGCTCAGTGGTTCTGGCGCCTGTCTTGCAAGCGCAAGGACCCGGGTTCGATCCCCGGTAACCACATACCATACTGGGCGTGGAGACTCAACCCAGCAGCAACCAGTACCATATACCACAGTGCCGGGCGTGGTGGCTCACACCTGTAATCCCAGCACTTGGGAGGCAGAGGCAGGAGGATTGCTGTGATGTGAGTTTGAGGCTGAGCTCAGGGCCAGCCTGAACTACAAAGCGAGACCCTGTTTCAAAAACAAAACAAAACAAAACAAACAAACAAACAAACAAACACAGCAAAATACTCTAAGCCTACCAAGAAAAATAAAGCTGTATGTAAAGGAAAATGCCAAGGTTCCTTTGTAAACTACAAGTTCACTGCAATAGGCTCTTCACATTCTCCAAGATGTGCTGTACACTTTGTCATGGCCAGTTTTAACAGGAAGCCATGAAACCTTCACAATCACTTTCCCACATGGAAATGGAGGACCTCCTTTCCAAAGAAAAACAAATGTGAACATGAAAAACAGTAGTAATCACTCACTTCGCATATGTCTTCCCTGAGAGCATCACTAAAACTGAGATGCTCTTTAGTACTGGTGAGGAGTTGACCCTTCCTGCTGCTTAGGATGTTTGTCCTGAACGCTTAGGAGGGACTGAGGTTTAAAAGGTGGCTCGTGTTCCAGTGTGGTGAGAACCATTGTTACACATGTCAGTGCAGCAGCAGAGGACACAGATATACAATTGTTAGGATCAGTGAATCACTGAGTTGTGCCACCTGGTTGTGGGGGTCTCATCATATTGACAGCAGAAAACAGAACTTATTTTTCTGCAACATATTTTAAAGGAGAATGTGCTGGGTGTGGGCTCTGTGCACTTTGCTGCCATCCAACACTACAGCAGGAAAACTATTCAATTGCTGAATGAGTTCATATCAGAAAAGCTGAATTCCTAATTTTTTGGCTGTGTGTGTGCAGACGGCAACTGATGTCTTTTTGCTTTCACTAGCCAGGTCGAAAAGGTTACCACTGAATCTGAGACTGTGCCCTGCGTCCTACACAGGAAAATGCTTTCTCACCAAAAACGTGAACTCAACAATGTTTCTAACATGTGATTAAAATTCATGACCCTGACTCACATCTTCTCATTTCACTGTGTGAATAGATATTTTCTCACGCACAAAGAATGGAGACTGATTCCTGGAGCTATATCCTAGATGAGAGTTTTCAGTGAGATTTCTTTTAGAAAAAAGAGCTGTCATGGAGAACACATTGCAGTGACACAGAAGGTATCCCTGCACTGTCCTACTCAGCTGACACATTCAACTTGCTTGACAAACTTTCATTTAGGAACTAATGACAACTCTGTTCAAATCAGCAGGTAAAGTGGCTGCATTCAAAGCCAAACAGAAGTTATGAAAGTAACCAGTGAACACGGAGATGATATTTCCAATGTTAACGGAGATTTTGAAAGAGGCTAACCAGGGCCTCCTTTCTCCTAACGGTATATGATCATCAATCTCAAGTGAATTTGAGTATGAAACCCTAACTGGAGGATACTAACAAACTGGGAAGGAATGGATTTGTGAATAAATTAGGTGACTTCATCTATGCCACAAGAGTATCTACAACATGAAACTGCAAATGACTTAAAAGTATGTCTGAGACAACTGCAGATTTCCATACATTCTGAATTAAATAATGCTCTGTCTGTGTGAATCAGGTTTTTCTACAGTGACGGCAAATAAAAGTAATTCAGGGAATAGATTTGACATACTACCCTTTGACATAACTGTGCCCATCACCCGCAGATGGGACCCTCTAACCAGGTGAATCAATCAAGATCTCATTGATTTGGTATTAGGGTAAGTTGTATAATTATTTCATGAGAATTACATTGTGATGATAATAGAAATAAAGTGTACAGTAATCGTACTGGGTTTGAATTGTTCTGCAGCTATTGCTCCCTCCTGATACCAACCAAGAGCCACTCAGGAATTGGTCCTTGGTGTTGAAATGGTTGGGATTATTTCACTAGACATTGCTCATTGTTTTTGCCATAAATCACTTCTCTGTTTCTCTTTGATACTGAGATGAATTCATTGTTTTGCAGTAATGAAGCACAATCTCCAATCTTTTATTTTTTTTAATAAGATCATGGCCTTTGTTTGAAGCATGGATTCACACTCATATTTACTTAAAGAGCAAATCTTTAAACTAAACAGCACTAGGAAAGAAGTAACAACATGGAAGGATTTTTCTTCTATTGTATATTGCTTTCTATAGAAAGATATACTTAGCACACAAATTCTATTTTCTGTCATTTGTATCTACTGATGTGTTATTTTTGGAATGGATGTATATGTTTTTTACATTTCTGATTAAGCATATAACATTTATGCATAAACAAATGTGCAACTCTACATGGATTTAAACATATAAGTGCTCCAGATTTGCAGAGAATTCTCTCAGGATCAGCTTTTTGGGAAAACCCATTTCCACTTCATCTGTCCTGTGTACAACACATACCGTCCCTCCTTGCACTCCTGTTCTATGATGGCTGATTCCTCCTTTGAAGACATCTGTGTGATGTTTTCCAGGCCCTCCTGAGTGTGTTCTCAACACAGCTGGTACAGAACTCTCCAAGTGTCTTTCACCATGTTCTTGGGAAGTTTCTTCCACTGAGGCTGCTTAACCTCCCAGGCTCTAAAAATCTACTCTTCTCTTAGTTCCTCCAAGCAAGAATGAAGGAGAAAAAGAGAACTAGCAATTTCTACCTCAACAATAGAAGTGGACAGAGGTAGATTTATAATTAATAAGGTGATACAGAAAGCACCTAAGCTTTCATTGTGTTATATATGAATTATTAATGATATTATGGACTTTGTTTGGAAATGTTTAAGTAATTTAATTAGCTCGTGACCTGTAAAGTCCCTGCTGTTTAATTTGGAGTATTAATGGGCTATGTATAGTAGAGTCTGATATTTTATTAGGAATTCAACAAGTTTGACAAGATGATCCTCATGTCAATTCCACTGTTAAATGTTATTGTGATTAAAAGGAAAGAGTAGGAATCAGCTAACAAAAATGATTCTATCAACAATAAAATGATGGTGAGGAGTCTACTTTGGTCATACATATAACCGCTAGATCTCAGGCAGCATCAAGCCTGTGTTTGGCCTGTTACAGAGGACATCTGTGAGGAAGCTTAGTCCTGAATCCAAGATCATCTCTGTCTGGCTCAGATTTCTCTGCTTCACCTGTAGACTGTGTTTGATGTCAGCCTTCATCATTACTCTCAGAAGCTGCTGTCAAGACTTCTCCAGGGAGTTTCCAAATGTCCTTGAGTTTGTGCTTACTACTGACCATGCTGACCCTGCAGCCTGGAGCACAACATTGTCTTCACACACCTTTATGGTTGAGAGAAGTCACTTGTACCCTACTGATGCTTAGTAGATCATCGATGACATTGATCATTGGTGAGATTTCACCAATATCCGAGGGTTAGGAAACCTTCACAGACAAATCTGTGTATGTCGTTACATGATGAGTGAATGAATCAATATAGGTACAGATATTTAGGAATAGTCATGAAATATAAATGTTCATGGACTATATATATATATAAAATATTATATTATATACAATATAATATATATAATATTTTAAAACTTACCGTTATTTTCCAATTATAAGTGCATTCATACTCAACATAAGAACAAAACAAGGAATAGAGAAAGCAGTATAAAATTTTGTTCCATTATATAATGGAAAGAAAAAAAAAGCAGTAAATTATTTTGGCATTCTAATAGGCAAGTCCTTGCTTCTCCATACTAATTCAATAGTTTTCCTTTTAGTAATAACACAGACAGACTTCCTCATGGAACAATATCTCTTGGCAAATATTGTATCAATGGTTACTTATTCGTGTCTACTCCTTCTCCCCTGAAAAATTATATATCCAGAGATGTGTATGTATATTTATATGAATAGGTGGGGAAAAACATATTTAGATATCTCTAACTATATATCTATACCTACAGTGTGTCTACCTCTATATCTAGATATCTGTTCATTAATCTATACAGAGAAAGATACTCAGATCTTTCTGGATATCAGAAAAGATTCCCACTAGTCACATGTGATCAATGACATTTGTTACCCATTTTTTCATGAATAGTTATAAACACCATCCATATCCAGGAATGCATTAACTCTGTACCTATATTTTCTCTCAAGCACTTTGGTAGCAAATCTACTCTTCAGTAGAAAACACCGTGTCAACAAACTGATGTGTAATATTTATGAATTCTAGGTAGGTTATATGCACTTGAAAAATAACAACTGCTACCATTAACACAGAAGTTTGGAAGCTTTTGTCAGTTGCTCTGACTGAGTTATTAAGTGATGAAAGGAGGAGGGATTGAGTTAATTGCATGTTTCTGTCAAGTCAGATAATACGAGCTCAGCCCCGTGGTGTCTATCCCCGTGATGTCTGTTCAGCGCCTTATAATTATACCCACTCTCTTGCAACACCCTTCTCAAACTCTGGTTAGAAAGTCCCTTTTAAAACTGAGCCTCCTGGGTCGGGGAGTTAGCTCAGTGGTTCCGGCGCCTGTCTTGCAAGCGCAAGGACCCGGGTTCGATTCCCCGGTAACCACATAACAACACTGGGTGTGGAGACCCACACCCAGCAGCAACCAGTACCACATACCACAGTGCCGGGCGTGGTGGCTCACGCCTGTAATCCCAGCACTCGGGAGGCAGAGGCAGGAGGATTGCTGTGATGTGAGTTGGAGGCTGAGCACGGGCCAGCCTGAACCACAAAGCGAGACCCTGTCTCAAAAAACCTAAAAAAAAAAAAAAAAAAAAAAAAAAAAACCAAAAAACTGAGCCTCCTGGGATATTTCCACTCACCCAGAGCCTGAAGCTCAATGTTAAAGCGTCATCAAATGTTTTTCCATTATTCCAGATATTAGTATTATAAAAAGTGAGGTAAGTATTATTGATTTTGTAAACTGAGGAGTTTATTGTAAAGTAGAGATAGTTATGATATCATCTTCCATCTCACTATTCACTATGAAAACTAAACACTGAGAAGAGTCAGTAGCATACAGCTTCCGCCTAAACAATATTAACTGTATTTGTCATAATTTTTGTAAATATTAATTAACAAGGAACTTGATAAAGTTTCATACTCTTTTCAGGTAACTTTTTTAGTTATCTCTAGCAAAGTGTGAACAGGGATGACTGATGAATAAACCCTCCATTGATACTTCTAATATATTTCTTTCTGGTCAGTAAAGCTGTGATTCTCTTTCTAACATCTACAACTGTTTGATTTTTCTGCAAGACCCTGTTCTCTTCTTCACGTGTTTTCACAGTGTAATATTAGCAAGACAGAAACTTCAGGTTTGGACTCAGTGATCATCTTTACTGCTCACTAGGACACCAAGACCCCACTGAAACACATTGGATGGTCTATCATTAGCATAAGCTTGTAACTGTAAAACTAGCTGGTTGTAAATCTCAGTCACTGCAGGAGGTGGGACCTGGGGCACCTGGCTAAAATATGGTCCTTCCTCTCCAGGGCCCCATCTCTTTTCTCTGTCCTTCTTAGTATAAGATAAACAACTCACCTTTCTCGCTCTTCTTAGAGCCCCTTATTTTGTGACTTCTCTTCATGTACTCATCATTAACACTGTTTCCTCTGTATCATATTCCTACTGTCAATTTTCTGGTTTCAAATGACTAAAATTTCATATGGTGAAGGTAAAATTTTAGACTCATCTACATTGAGATTTCATTTCCTTTTTAATGTAAATTACCATTTACACAATCTCTTCTGGCAATTTTGGGATCATTTGTAGAGCACATTATCTATTTCACCATATGGCATCTTCTGTGTAAACAACTAAATATGTGTCTCTTAAGAATAAATATGAGACATAGTGCTTTCCTGCTAAGTTGGTCATATTTAAAGTTATTGAGAGGTATGCGTGCATCTGGTTTCTGCGTTTTGTATATAAGTTTGGTCACTATTGCCAGACTTGTCCTGGTTCTTCTCAAGATTTTCTTGCAATCCCTTAACTAGTTCTTAGGAAGCCTGATGGCCCTCACATTGGATCTCTGTGCTGATTATCATACCTGATGGTTCCCTCATCAGTCTCATCTATTTTGTTGAGTTAGGTCCTAATGCTGGTTAAAATACGCATCTTTCTGTGCTTGTCCAACCAAGGTGACTAATGCAAACCATGTACTATTAAGACAGACCCTTATCATAGCATATGACCCATAACTTGACTATGCTAAGTTATCCTGAAGTGTTATACATTGAATGGTACCTTCATCTGCTTACTATGACACATGCACATGCCTGTTTCTGGCCTTGTTCTCTGTCCTTAATGACAAACTCTTCCAAAGAGCTCATAATGATTAATAATCTTATGTGTTACACTTTTCCAGAGAAGTGACCAGAATTTGTTGGGTTAGTTTGTTTTTCATTGCTATCACAAGATATTTAAAGCCAGGTTACCATATAAAAAAATGTATTTTTTTAGTTTTTTGTTTTGGAGACTGAAGTTCTCAGGTTCTATTGAGGTCTCTCCTGGGCCGCAGCACCTAATGGAGGATGACAATGAGGAGAACAGAAGTTGCAAACAGAAATCACACCATGAAATAAAAAGCCCGAGCTCAGCTCAGGGGTGAGTGAGTCTCACCGCTGTAACTGTTTCATTGGACATAGTGCCCCTAAGAGAGGCTGCCTTAGTCCCCTCTACCAGCAGCTCCAGTATTGATCTTGGGCCTCCACTGGAACTCACCTCTGCACACTGGCCTGAGGACCATACTCCTGTATGTGCAGTCTCAGGCTACAAACCCACTCCCAGTCACCGTGGTCACCCACTAGTAGTCAGGAGAATTGGTTCCAGGAATTCTTGAGGATACCAGACTCTCCATATGCTTGATTCTCTCATATGAAACGGTGCAGTATTTGCATAAAACATCCACAACCTTCCTAAATATCTAGTTTACCTATAATTTCTAATGAAATGAAAAGAATATAGAATTGTCACACTTTGTTTAGGGGGACGAGTGATAAGAAAAATCTCTGTATATCCTGTACATACACAGCAAGCACAGACTTAACTACACAGTGAGCAAAGCTGAGACAAAAGGAACAGTGCCTAAATAATGAATAGTGGACAGACACTAAGGCCCTGAGGAATGGCAGGTTTCTGCAACAGAATTGTCCACATACAGATTTACTCATGTGAACTCAACATCCTTCCGAGAGTGCAACAAAATGAAGTTTTCTGCAAATTTTGTTGGAGGATTTCTTTACTCAGAGTTGGTTAAATCTTTGGATATAGAACTGACAAATGTGGAAGTCTGATTATGTGCATGTGTATGTAACTATATGTGTGTGGATGCTGTCAACTCCAAAATCTGCAAGTTGAGAAAGCCCTGAGATAATTCCCTCCAGTTAAGGGAAGGGCCAGCTTTTGGATATCCAGACCTTCATGCAATAGGACATAGTTCCTTCACGTTTGTCAGAATAGTTTGGTGCTCATAAAATGCACAAATTTAGTTGTAAATCTCTTCCAAACACACTGAACCAAACCGTGAAGATGAATGTTTCATCAAAGGTCTGGCAACAGTGTCCTGTCCATGTTGATACATAAAATAACCTATCAAATCCTAGATAGAAAGAAGAAACTTCAAAGAAATGGAAGCTATCCATGCTACGTGCTGTTTATTTACTCTTACCCATCTACTTTTTATTATTAAACTGCTGTGTGACTTTGAAACCTGTGTTCTATGGACCATAATTCTATTGTTATTTAGTCTGGTTGGTTTTAATAAAGGAGAATCCTTGAAAGTAGTTGAAAGAGACCCATAATCAGGTCTGTATGTGAATCTTCCCTGTTTGGTAAACAGGATCTGGATTGCCAACCATTGGTTCTCTTCTTTACATAACTTTCTCCTCTTGAATTTGAGGTACTCTTTGCCTCTGTTCAAATGCATGCAATGGTCACGTTGTTCGAACTACTAACAAGCATGACCCTGCTCTCATTCTCTGCACAGTAACAAGTCCTCTCCCACTCAAACCTGCTCAGACAATGCAATTTTGATTGTCTGTCCTGTTTCCTAGTGGGATCCTGATTAGTAAGTCATATGCAGTGATCTTTTCCACACTCTGATCACATCTATCATCTTCGCTCTGTTACTGCTTGCTTTAGACCAGGTGGGCTGCAACAAAACACTATGGGTTTGATGATTATTCAAAAATAAATATTTGTCTCACCGTTCTTATAAAAAAAAAAATAATCCACGTGCACAGTTGGGGCCAAATGAAGTGTAGCTACTCATGAGTCACTATAAGAAAACCAAGCACTTTGTACAGAAAAAATAAAAAGCTGTTTTCCAGTAGCCTCAGGAATCAGCAAGACCCCCATTTGTAACAGCTCAAGGGTACAGAACTACATATGTTTCTTTTGAGAAGAGAGTCCCTGGTAAGCCAGTGCAGAAGGGAAGTCTAGAGAACCGTTTCTTTGCTATTCAATCAATGGTGTGCAACCATCGCGGACCTAGAGGCTGCTTGCTGCAGCTGTGGTGTCAAGCTGCCTGGTTACAGCTTCCACCGACAGCAGACTTGGGCACTACCCACAGGCTGCTGTTCTATCAGCCTGTACAGTGCAAAAGCTGTGTGGTCAGGGAATTTCCCATCAGATTTCAATGGAAGCCTTGGGCATTTTAACAAGCAGCCCAAAGAGGGCAAAGGGTGCAGCTGTGAAAGTGAAGCTACAGGCTCTGTGCAGACCTGAAAGTTGAAGATGACATAAGTTTGAACATCTGCTGAGGAAGCTATAGCCCGTGAGCAATGCAGCCCAGCAGAGAAGCTGGGTATTTCACCCTGGGTGCCAGGGTCAGTGACACCCTCTGAAGATCACTCTTCATGAGTGTGTGTCTTATGCCAGTTATGGAGAGACGAGACTTAACGTTTGCCCTGCTGTAACAGTCTCTCTTTGTCCAGTTCTTTCTTATCCTCCTATCCTTCCCTTTAGCAATGGTCACATTAACCCTGTCATTTTACCTTGCAATCAGTAACTTGTTTTTTTTTTTAATTTTCATAATGGATCACTACTAAGAGTTTGTCTTAAACTGCAAAGAATTGGAATTAGATGTTTGAAAAGTGCTGAACATTTGTTGTCTTCTGAGAAGGTTCTATTCCATTTGCAGCTGCAGGCAGGATCCTTGTAGCACAGTCAGTAAAATTATTAATTCTTGTTTAGTTTATTTGAAGAACAAATACGGTTTAAGGAGATGTACTTGGGTATCAAGTGGACCCAGGTCATATGTGGTGGTTTAGTTTGTACAACTGGCTTGGCATGAGTGCTGCCTGAGGAATATGAGAGTATATTTTTGTGTCTAGGTATGTATCTAGGTAGGTATGTGTCTAGGTATGTATCTAGGTAGAGGCATGCTTTTCCATGGATCTCTGGTCCCCTAGGCCTTCTTTCCTACCACAGTTCCCTTGATCTGCTCTGGCACTGCAAGCTCAGTAGCTTTGACACATCGTGTGCTTGCCTTGAAGCAGAATCCTCTAAAAATATAAGGCCATTAAACCTTCCATTTTTGAGGTTGAGGCTGTTGTTTTTTTCTGTGCCAAAACACCAAACAGGAATTTGAGTAATACAGTGTTTAAATATCACATTTAAAAGAATCTTTTCTTTTATAAAATTAAAATGAGCTTCAAATATGTACCTTTCAGTAGAGCACTACTATGTTTTTGAGTGGAATTTGAGTGTAGCTGTACTACAACACATATAACAATTTGCTGAAGTAACTGGTAAGTATGATTAACACTATTGCATAGAATTTTATTTTATTTTCCTATTTTCACACTTCTATTTAAAGGCATGCTGTAGATGTAAAATCTTTTCATTTATTTTTAATATATTACTGCCACATTATCAGAGAACTCTGGCATGACATTTTATTTCTTTTATCATGTAATTTATAATATATATATATGTATATATGTATGCATATATATGCATATATATATATATATATATATTCATATATATATATATATATATACCAAATTCTCAGACTAAATGACCACCCCTTCTTGATGCTGATGTTCAGAAGAAAAAATTCAACATTTTAATGGCCAGCCAAAAGTATTAAATTAATACCTGAGTCATTTTAGCAAAGAATGCACTCATCACTTTCTTCTGTAGGAAAGGAATAAATTATTTATGAATCAACATTTTGTATTTCCATATTGTAGTCCTCTTATTTAGAGACTTGCAATTTTCAGAAACACTTGAACAAAAGCTCACAGATATCCTAAGATTTAAATTTAAGTCAGGAGAAGGAATAAGAAAAAATGAATATGTTGAAAATTTCCTCCTATTGTTCAGATCTATTTAATGGTGAGTCAGTGAGTGATTTTTTTCTTGGTTTTTTGGGAGCGTCAGTGTGCATAGAAAGCAGACACTTTTGTTTTGTTTTTTGGGTTTTTTGTTTGTTTGTTTAGCCTTTCAGAGTTTTGAAATAGAATCCTCTATTTAAAATCTATTTAATCGTGTCGTTTATATACAGGAAGGTGTTTTTAGTCCTTTCTTGCACTACCCAAGCACAGTTTTATGTGGGGCAAGTAATAATACAGCAAAAATGCTCAGTCTCCTTTTGAGGTATTATGTACAGTTCTATGTTGGTGTTTTTAAGTTTGTTTTCTCATATTTATAAGAGCCCAGACTAGCAATAGTATCACCTTTGACTTATAGGAAATATAGTGCAGCACTATGAAGTTAGAGTGTCTAATTTCACCCAACTAGTAAAAAGCAGAGACAAGATTTAAATTAATGAGTATCTGGTCCTCAAACCCAGATGTTTTTCTGAACAATAAACTACTACCGTCAATTTGTCTTCTGTCTGGATTCCTCTCCTCACCCATAGTGAGGATGGAACATTGTTGTGATTTGTACCTAACCCGAGTCCTTCTTGTCCACTAAACTCACTGGCACTGAACAGATATGAGTAAACCAAAAGTAGAAGGCAGCTATTGTGAGCAGCTGCTCTTGAAGCAGTTTCCATCATCTGTAGTTTTTCTTTCTTTACTTCTCCTTTTCTTGCCAAGAGAGTTTGTCTTCTTTCTTCCTGAAAGGCTAATGTACTTTCTGAATCCATTGTATTCCCTTGCCATGTTTGACTTTAGTTTGAATTTTAGCTAAGAAACTTAACTGTGGGTCAGTTTTTCCAGCCTAATTTAATTTAATTCTCAGGAAATCAGTGTCTCTTGTTACTGATTCTCACTGAGCAAGGTCCAAATGTTTTCCTTAAGTCATTTCTGTTATACTAATTATTGATATGTTACTATTTACTGGTTTCAAAATTTGTCTTTGAAATATGAAACCATTGAGTTTTGTAGACTTGCCTTTGGCACTGTCTTTGAGTTACGATTTCTTAGTGCGATTTATAATCAAGCAGTGATTACTAATCCTGTAGGGCTGAAAGTGCACTCCGTAAGGCTTTTTCACGTGGAACAAGTTCTCCTGATACTGCTATCTATAAGTGTCTGTGGAGGTGCTCTGCTCATGGGCAGAAAACAGTTACACATTTTTATGGATCTTCCAGAATCTCAGCTGCAAAAGAAAGGAAAGACTTGGCTAAAGCTGACTAAAGAAAAATTGTACCGGACAAAGTTAAACAAGCAAACAGGCCATTGTTCAGTATTATTGTAGTAGGGAAACAGCCCAGAATATTTGCACTTAACTACCAGACCAGGCAGGTGCAGCATTAATCACAGCTCAGAGTGGAAAATACTGCAATGGAGGCAGGTGGAGCAATGTGCTTCACCCACATGGGGACAGACTTCCTTGTTTCCAGAAGTTTGTCGGGGGCAGAATGCCATCACTTTGCTGGTGCTGCCATAGAAGGTAGTTCCTATCTGCACACATAGCCGGATAGATGAGGGAACGATCTTGCTTGACAAGTTCTTTCAAAGGGTTGTCTTCCTATTCTGTCCAAGAAAGTCTCCATGGTCACATTGCCATCACGTGCCAGGCTCAGACTTTTCAGTGCTGAATATCATTATTCTGAGCTTCCTGAAACATGTCAACACTTTACTTTGGAATACAGGCCTAGGTTTTCAGCCCATGGAGAATTTGTTTACATTCACAGTGTGATGAAATAACTTAAAGAACACATAGGGTCTTAGTTTTTTAGGGAGAAATGTTCTGTTTCTTTCAAGACCTTAGGAAACCGAAAATACAAAGCAAATTCCATTCTTTTATAATCGCTTGGACCTATTCTATTGAATAAAACAATTAGAATTTTCCAGTTACTCTTTCTGTATTTTTCTTGCAAGTCCAATTTCCTTTATAAGAAATATATAATTTCATTATTAATCAAAACAATTATAACTTTATGTATCACTTGATATAGTTTGATTATACAAGTTCATATCAGCAGCAACTTGACTTGGTAATTATAACCATTGTGTGTGTGTGTGTGTGTGTGTGTGTGTGTGTGTGTGTGTGTGTGTGTGTTGTGTGTTTATGTGTCTATATTGTGAGCAAAAGATAAAACAAAGCAAAAAGACAATCTGGAGTAGAAGAGAAGAGGCTTGGAAGGTATGCAGTAAACACACATTGCCTTGGAAATGTGCCCCTGGATGTCATTTTCCCTGTGACCTAATTTACTGAACTTCCTTAAGGGATAAAATTGAGATTCCCATAAAGACATTTTTAAATAAGGTATCGATTCCCAGCCACCTGATTTGGAGAGTATACAGGATGTGTTTGTTTTGCATTATGTATCCTTCCAAGCTTAGTTAGTTGATGGATTATGCAGATACATAGATAAATAAAACAAAGCCTCTTCAAGCACAGTGCCAACTGCTTACAAACTTGTGTTACAGCTTGTACCATAAAGCCTCCTTATGTGAAGGGTGCTTGGTGATGTTCAGGGAGGACAGAGCAGAAAAGGGAGAGGTTTATTTTAGTGACTTTTTCAGGTAACATTCTTTCTGGGTGTGAGTGGCACAGATCATGGTCAAATTTGATACTGAAACTATTTTTCAGAGTGTTGCAGTTATAAAGTATGCCTGTTGCTTTTAGCTTAGGCGACATGTTTATTCTGGACAGCAGGGAGATTGAGGCTGAAGCAGGATGGTGAGCATCTAAACAAACCACGATTGTCATTCGTACTCATTAAGAGTCTTAATAAAAGTAAATTATTTTCCAATGCAGAGAAAGTTTACATGTATGCTTAAATCTTTATGAACAAAGTTGCTTATATCATCAGCGCTCACTAAATTTAATATAAAACGACAAGACAGGGTGACAATGGCGGTCTACAGAGTCAGGTGTGGGAGTGCAAAGGTGCTGTCTATGCGATGAGTTGAAGGCCAGGAGCTCCCTGGACACCCAAGTGAGGCCATATCAGAAAGCCATCGGGTCAGTGAAGGAAGACTGAGGAGTCTGCAATCAGCACCAGAGGACAGACTTCCAAGAGGAAGGTGAAGCCTGGAGCTCCTCAAAAGAAGCAAAAGTGAGCCTTGTTTTATATTTCCCTCTTATTCCATCCAGGCTACACGCCTGTTGGTCTAGGTCACTCACACCGAGGATGGGCCTTCCGTATTTAGTAGGTCCTCTCAGCCAGCCAGTTGGGTGTTTCTTACATAAGCCGATGCAACAGTTCACAGTCACATGATTCTTATATGTATCAAAAAGGTTGCAATGTTACATGTAACAGTCTGATTTGAGTCAGCCTTTTTGTTTGTGTCATTGATTGATTATGAGAGGGAGAAATTCTGAAAACCGGAGACAGTGATACCATTGATCAACAGTATGATGACAATCAATGTTTCTTGAAATTGTATTTCAAGAAGTACTTAATTACCACTCGATGAGTAGCTTTTATGTAAAATTTCTTGTTTAATACTAAAACTGATTTTGCATGGATATTTTCCTTTCAACTTCAGAAGAAGGAATGGAAGCTCTGGGTTTTCAGAATTTTTTTTTATCTTTATTGGTACATTAAATATACACATCATGATTGTACTCCATAATGAGGATTTGTACCAGTATAAGATACAACTTAATTCTCATTTTTTTTCCATAGCCCTATCCACCCTACCACCCCCCCATATACATAAAATTTGTTTCCTTACTTTTTTGTTACAATCTCAACATTTTCCCCCTTCACCCTATTTACATTGAGCATTTTCTATTTCACAATATCATACAGGGTCAGAAACCCAAAACCCAGGTTTAAGTTCTGGAGAACCTTCCTCTTGACAACAAATCTGCTATTTTAGTACAGCTGCTGATCTAGAATAAAGATGTTCCCACATCTCATGTAGAAGGAAATGTTTTTCTACCTCACATCATAATGTCTTATTGCTAAAATAACATCTTTTAGGATTCATGTCACAAAATCTGCAAAACAAATGATAGAATTTATGAGCTCTACTTACTGAGAAATGTGTCTTAGAAATCTGCTGGCATGGCACAAAGGAGACCCAGGAATAAAAGTTGAATACAAATTTTTAAATTGCTGAGGTTTTTTTCCTTGATCTTTGTTTTCATTATTTGTGAGAGAAAGCAGTGAGGTCTGTGTCTGACATGAAGCTCAAAGAAAGACAAAATCCAAAGACCATCTGAGAACAGAATCAGTTTATTAACATGGTATCTTATAATAATGGAAGGAGTTTTGTTTAATTTGGGAGTTTTGAGTTAAAATAAAGTGCTTTTGGGGCCCTTGGATGGCCTGGGAAATGCATAAGGACATTGTTTTTTTGTTTACATGAACATTTATTTGCAAAAGTAAATATGACTTCATATTTTTGAAGCCAGGAGCATTGTATATCTTATGTTATTTAAGCTTAAGGAATGTTCAATGAAATTTTGACACTGCAACATTAGACATTCCTTAAGTTACAGTCTTCTTCACCAGCAATACCAGATCAGAGTCACAGGGCTATTTCACGAGGGACTTCATATTCAACACAGAACCTTGATGCAGACTGCACGGTGAGTGCTGCAGGAGGCTGGGGCTCTTGGCCAAGCTCTGGAGTACCCTGTTGTCTCCTGCTCCTTGAGCAAGCAGAT
>PVIR01023955.1:0-26579 GCA_004026965.1 Petromus typicus
TTAATATAGTGTATAACATTGATTGATTTATGTATGTTGAACCATCCTTGCATCCCTGGGATGAATCCAACTTGGTCAGGGTGTATACTCTTTTTGATAATTCTCTGTATTCTGTTTGCCAGGATCTTATTGAGGATTTTTGCATCGATGTTCATTAGAGATATTGGCCTGTAGTTCTCTTTTTTGGTTGGGTCTTTCTTTGCTTTTGGAATCAGGATAATGGTTACTTCCAGGAGTGAGTTTGAGAGTACTGCTTTCCTTTGAATTTCATTAAAGAGTTTCAGAAGTAGAGGCACTAACTCTTCTTTAAAAGTTTTATAGAACTCAGCAGTAAAGCTGTCAGGTCCAGGGCTTTTCTTTGTTGGCAAGTTTTGAATTACATTTTCAATTTCACAGATTGTTATTGGGGCATTTAACATTTCTATATCTTCTTTTTTCAGCTTAGGGAGTTCGTATGTGTCTAAAATCTATCCATTTCTTCTACATTTTCCATTTTATTGAAGTATAAATTTTCAAAGTAGGTGTTTATTATCCTCTGGACTTCCTCTGGGTTGGTAGTAATTTCCCCATTCTCATTCCTAATAGCATATATATGAGCCATTTCCTTCCTTTGTTTAATGAGGTTGGCTAAGGGTTTATCAATTTTGTTTATCCTCTCAAAGAACCAACCTTTTGATTCATTGATTTTTGGAACCATTCTTGTGGCTTCTGTTGCATTAATTTCTGCCCTGATCCTTATAATTTCTTGCCTAGTGTGAGCTTGGGTTTGTTTTGCACCTTTCTTTCTAGTCACTTGAGGTTCAGCATTAAATTGTTTATTTGAGCTTGCTCCATTTTCTGGATGTAGGCTTTTACTACTATGAATTTTCCTCATAGAACTGCTTTCATTGTGTCCCTAAAATTTCTATATGATGTAATGTGGTTATCGTTTAGTTGTAAGAACTGCTCAGTTTCTTCTCTAATTTCTTCTGTGACACATTGGTTGATCAGCAGAATGTTGTTCAGTTTCCATGTGTTTGTGAGGACCCTGGGCTTTTCTTTGCCATTCAGCTCCAATTTCAGGGCACTATGGTCCGACAGTATACAAGGGATAACTTCAATCCCTTTATATTTGCTTAAACCTGTTCTATGAATAAGCACATGGTCTGTTTTGGAGAATGATCCATGAGCAGCTGAGAAGAATGTAAATTCTGACTTTGTGGAGTGAAATACTCTGTAGGCATCTATTAAGTCCATTTGCTGAAGAGTCTGGTTGAGCTCATGGATTTCCTTATTGCCTTTTTGTCCAGTCGATCTGTCTCTTTGTGACAGTGGGGTATTGAGGTCCCCTACTATTATTGTATTGGAGTTTATCTCGTTTTTCAAGTCCGTTAATATTTGTTTTATATAATTGGGTGCATTAGAATTTGGAGCATATATATTTAAGATTGTGATTTCTTTCTCTTGGATTTTTCCCTGGTCTGAAAGATAGTGTCCATCTTTATCTCTCTTTATCAGCTTTGGCTTGAAGTCTATTTTGTCTGCAAATAAAATTGCCACTCCTGCTTTCTTGCTGTTTCCTGTCGCATGGAGTATTGTTTTCCATCCCTTTACTTTTAGACCATGGGTTTCGTTCTGAATTAGGTATGTTTCTTGTATGCAGCAGATTGTAAGATCTTGCTTTTTGATCCACTCTGCCAGTCTGAGTCTCTTAATTGGCACGTTGAGTCCATTGACATTAATGGTTATGACTGATATAGGTAAATTTAGTGTTGCCATGTTTTCCTGTTCTTCGGTGTGTTATTCTACTTCTGCCCTTTCCCCATCAGTTTCTTGTTTGGGCCCATGGGTTGACTTGGTTAGGTCTCATGGATTTGCAACTTTCCTTATTTTTCTCCAAAATATTCTTTAAAATGTTTTGGAGCACAAGTTTCCTATTTGTGAAGTTTTTCAGGTGTTCTTTGTCAAGGAAGTATCTTATTTCCCCATGAATTTTGAAGGCTAGTTTTGCAGGATACATCAGTCTGGGTTGGAAGTTGTTTTTCTTTAGGGCTTGGTAGACTTCACTCCAGGCTCTTCTTCCATTGAGTGTCTGAGTTGAGAAGTCCGCTGTGATCCTGATGGGCTTCCCTTGGAATGTAACTGTTTTCTTTTCTCTGGCTGCTTTCAGTATTTCATTCTTTTTTTTTTTTTGATATCTGGGACTTTTATGATTATATAGGTGTAGATTTTTTCATGTCATGGGCATGTGGTGTTCTGTACGTTTCATATATTTGTGTGTCCAATTCTTTTCCTTTTTCTGTGAAGTTTCCTGCCATTATCTGTGTGAATAGATTTTGATGTCTTTAGTATTGTCTCCTGCTTCCTCAGTGACTCCAATCAATCTTATGTTATTCTTCTTTGAATCGTCTAGGAGCTGTTGGATTGACTTTTCATGATCGTTTGCTTTTTTCCATAGATTATGCCTTTCCAATTCATTGGTTGAGATCTTGTCTTGTAGGTCTGAAATTCAGTCTTCTGCCAAATTCATTCTATTGTGCAAACTTTCATTTTCTTTCTTAATTTCCTGTGCTTCTGCTTGCAGGTGTTTGAAAGGTTCCATTGCTTTTGCTACCTAGGATTCTATCAACTCCATGATTTCCTCTTTAGCTTTATTAGTCATCATATTGACAGTGTCCAATATCTCTGCTTTCATCTCAGAGATCAGTTCTGATTTCTATTTTACTAGATCTGCTTTGGTTACCGTTTCAGAGTACCCTGGAGACTGGGCTTCAAACTTCTCTATTTCCCTTCCCCCTGTGTTACCTTGAGGTGAGGATCTTTGCATCTGAGACTTTGAGGGTTTCCTCATCTCTGAGGTTTTGTACTTGCTATTGTTTTTGGCTTTGTACCTGCTCTGTTTTCTGGCGTTGTTTGTTGCAAGCCTCTTTCCACCTAATAGTTAGGAACCTTAAAGTAGCAGTGTTACCTGGGTTGTTCTTTACAGTTTGCATTGGGACATAAAGAAAAACCCCTAGTTCTGGCGCACCGTATGAGGCACTCAATCAATACAGTCAGAACACCTTCTCCCATCTGCTTTAGAAGCAGGAAGACTGTGGCTCCTGCAGTGCTACAATGGCACTGCCTGAGGTTCCAATGGGCCTGCCTGCTCACCAATACAGAGTCTCTGGGCTCACTTGTGCAGTCAGCCTGGAGTCCAGTAGGCTGTAGGCCCTGTGCAGCTGTAATGGTAGGGGCTGATATTCCAATAGGCTCACCTACTCACCAATACAAGGTTACTGGATGTGCTTCTGCAGTTGCTGTGGAGAAAGTCAGACTGTGAACTGATAACCTCAGTTCCTGGGTGCTCTTCAGGTGTGGGACTGGAGGCCAGTAAGCTCCAACCCTGAAGCAGGTTCGCTGGCGCTGTCTCCATATCCGAGCCACCCGCTGCTAACCTCAGTTCCTGGGTACTCTTCCTGCATAGGCCTGGAGGCCAGTAAGTTCCAACCCCCGCACAGATTTGGTGACGCCAATTCGGTGGCACAGTCACCGTTTCCTGAGCTGCCCCCTGCTAACCTCAGTCCCTGGGCACTCTTCTGGCATGGGCCTGGAGGCCAGTAAGCTCCAACCCCCTCGCAGTTGTAACATATTTTTAACAGTGCTTCTGTGTGAGGAATAGAACAACTCAAACTGACAAAATCTTAGTGGCAGATTGGTAAGGTAGGTAGATAAGCTTGAGAGATTATTTATGGAGTTAAATATAGAAAGCCTTAAATCCTAAGGAAGAGAAAATATTTTGTTTCCTATATTTAGGTATCATTAGTGTTTTCTGAGCATGTGAGAGAAACATGGATCCAACATAGAGTGGAAGCAAGAATAAAAATGCTTACAAATGAAAACTGTTAGAAGATACACTTGATATCTTTTTCAGTGCTTAGTTTCTGTGAAATGAAATACAATGAAGCTTTCAGTTTAAACATTAAAAAATGGACACATTTATAATAAGACATTTTGTTTTGTATAGGCTCAAAACATTTTCCTCAAGATGTTATGGAAAAGCTTGTACTAGTCCTGGCCAATCTCTTTGGAAGAAGGTATATTCCTGCAAAGTACTATGATGATAACATGAAGTTTTATCAATCCAAGGTGAAGTATATGATCCTGACTCACTTTTCAGTAGAAGATGATTTTTTCTTTATGATTTGTTCTTTTTATAATTAATGTGTAGTTAATCTATAACTCTAAGTCCTCCTTCTGTAAATCTATAAAAATGTTAAATACCTTGAGGAAAATTAGGATTAGGGTCTTACTCTTTTTAAAATTTTATTTTATTTTATTTTTAAAATGTATTTTTGGTATATTTTATATACACATCATGATCACATTCAACATTGAGAATTTGTTCCAGTATATGACACAATTTAATTCTCATTTATTCACCTTTTAATGTGATTATATTTAATGAAAGTACTGTTGAAACATGTAGCTATTTATACATTTAAGCAAAACTAGTTTTTCCTATTATTGAATCTGCATTCCCCTTATGATGTTTTTCATCATGAGGTAAAAATCCATGCTGTGCACAATAATGCTTTCACCAAGATAATATTAAAATAGTTATGCAGGAAGTCACCTGTGTCAGTCAGGTTTGCATCTCTGTAACAAAACCCTTCAGGAATGCAGTTCACAGAGGAAAAGACTCCTTTTTGCTTTTAACTTGAGCGATTTTAGTTCTCAGTCAGCTGGGTCTGTGCCTTTAGAACCTGTACTGAAGCAGAGACCTCATGGCAGAGCTGTGTGACATATGACATCTACCTGCTTATCTTATGACAGCCCAGAAGGAGGGAAGGGACTGGGAAGGACAGCGAGGGGCTAAAATAGTCCCCAAGGTGACAAGGTGATGGTTCCATGTTCCCTTCATTGCAACTAGGTCCCACATCATGTCTGTATCACCTCCAAATAATGACATCAAATTACCATTTTATCAATGGATCTGTCTACTTAATAAGGTCAACATTGAGATGGTCCAGTCCCTTCCCTCAATACTCATCACCAAACACATCTTAGTCACCAGGAGCCTTGTTGTGGGACGCACTGGTGTCCACTCACATTATATCTGGATTGCAGAGGCCCAAATATTGAAAACTTTTATTCGTGGGATTTTCTTTGGTAACAATCTCCTATTATTTAATCAGCATCCAAGACCCATACTCATTCAGCTCATTAGATGCTAAGAAAATGAAATGGGTGTTTTCTCTTAGATAACCCTGAGGAAAGGCTCAGTGGAAGAAAACAAGAGGAGCTGGTCTACACCAGTTAACCCCATTTAAGAACAATACCTAATTTTTAACTGTGGAGAAATTCTTGAAACATTACTTAATTATTCTATTCAAACAAATTTGCACTCAACTTAGAAAACTAGTATTTCCATTTTTAAAAGTCTGTTTTAAAAATTAAAAAAATAATTATGAGTAGAAATCCTTTTTCTTTTTCATTAAAGATTAAGAGAAACTTGTCTCCTTCTGGAATGCATATTAGATGGTTGTTAATCCTGAAATAACTGAGTGGTGTGAAAACAGGAGGACTGCAAGTAGACAAAGTTTACAGTGGCAGGTCTTTTGAGCTGTGATAGAAATCTCAAACTCATGTTTTGTTCCATAGAATTTGCCAGTTTGGGACATAGTTTGAATTGGAGAGGGACTCCCTAGTGAGAATAAACATGCTTAATCCATTTCTTAGTGACTATATAGTCCTAAGGTTACAGAGAAGATACTTAAGAACTGCAAACATAAGTTTCATTGCTGAAAATTTACAGGCTGACCCATTTGCATGAAATGTTGAGGTACCAACATGAGAAGGCTTTAAGAGAGAAATGAATTTTCAAAAGCTTGTGGCATTTATTAAACAAAAAAAATTTTTCTAGAAAGAAGAATCTGGCTCCACCTGAATGCATAGACTCAAGAAATGTTTGACATCTTTTTGCAATTGAAGATGAAAATGTAGGTTAGCAATCTATAAGAAAGAGAACACTCTTCAGGAGTATTTTGGCTCAGAAAATTGAGACACATGAGCTCAATATCTAGAACCCCAAGGTAGCCAGGACCTAGGGGCAGAGACATTATAGATATAGACTGAGGCTTATTAGACCCCAAATCAATAACAACTCATTTCATTCTACTTAGACGGAGGTGATCTCACCTTTACACTTTGTTCGAACACAAAGACGGGAAGCTCTCTGCTGCAGAGTACTACTTAAAACCCTGACAACCAAACAAGGGTCACACTAGGCACACCCTGTGCTTTCTCTTGTTCCTTGCTTTCAAAATATCTCATTAGATTTTATGAAATCTTCACAAGTCTCTCTCATTTGGGGGTATGACTACTTTTTAAAAAAATATTTTGATTAAGTAGTTTCAAGGTAAAATTTTAAGGTTAAAGAGCAGAGTATTTACTTTTATAAATGTAAACAGAAACAAAAATGAATTTATTTTTTGGTTCCACTAATGAAGGAACAGCAGCCTTACTGAATAAACAGAAAACCCTGGAATTGCCCTGCAAGGTTCTCGGTCTTTCTTCCTACACAGATTCGGTTTTCATGGAGTATACAGATCTCTGAGAAGTGTTTGACTTCTAGGTGTTCCTCAATGATCTTCCTGAGGATTTCCATGCTGCTTTGGAGGAGTATAACATGCAAGTTACACAGGAATTTGCCTCTTTTTTACTAATTGTGTCCAAGTTGGCTGATATGAAACAGGAATATCAACTCCCATTGTCTGAAATCAGTGAGTATATTCCAGCTCCTTTGTGGAACAATCAATAATCTTTCTTAGGACTATTTTGTCTCTGGGGTGGAGATGTAGTTCAGTGGGAGAGGGCTTTCCTTTCAAGCAGGAGTCCTTGAAATCAGTCCCAAGTACTTAAAAAAAGTTATGCAGTTTATCTCAAAAAGATATATATTTTATATCAAAAGTAGAGGGGAGCCAAACAAGCATCAGTCTAGTTTTGAATAGAGGGTTTTCTTCAGCTGTACAAAGAAAAACCTCTGATTATTCAAATTTAATGGGTAGTGGAAAATAAAACTAAGCATGTCATTTATATTTATAAACCATCTTTTATTATATTTGTATTTGTAAACCATCTTCATTGCCAACCGTGGACAATGGAGTAAAGACAACTGTGAGATGGAGAAAAACTAGTGTCTAATTCTGCCATTATTTTCTCAAGAGGAATTGTGATTAATGCTCATCAGCACTGAGTCTAGTTGAGTTCCCTGGACCCAAACTCCAACTCTGCTACCAGAGCCCAGTTTGGGTGTCTGATGTAGAGCTTTCAAAACTCACTGGAGAATGCATATTTTCCCATGTGCCTCTCCAAACCTACTAAAGGTGCCCACTTAGAACAGCCTGTTAGACACATTTTAAGACAGACTCAGAGTTCAAGTGACAAATTAACAAGCAACAGTTGTTCTCTATAAAACAAAGATCTCCACACACAATTTAAACAATACTTCCTGTTGATAAAACATTCAAATGTAACACATGTATATACAGTAGTGAAATAGTGATATTAATGTGAGTAGTTGACATGCACTGAATGTACTGTCCCAGTCTGGGCTACTTGCATTCTGTGATTCTGCCTATTCAGTGCAGGCTGTAGAGTGTTCCCTTGAATGGTTGCATTTGTAGCATGGTTCAGACCCATGGTGGCAAACTTACGGCAACATGACACAGCAGGCCACTTGTTATCATTCAGAGCTTTAAAATGTTTGTCATCTGAGCAAGTAAATACGACTTGACAAATTGGCTGGTTTCAAACCTAATCTGTCCCCATTTATTCTGATCAGAATTCACAGGAAAAGAATGTGAAGACTCCCAACTTGTGTCTCATTTGATGAGCTGCAGTGAAGGAAGAGTAGCAATTTCACCATTTGCTTGTCTCTCGGGCAACTCTGATGATGCTTTGCTTCAAACATATATTTCAAGTGATGTATGTGAAGAATGGGGTTTATACATAAATCCATATGGCTTTCCCTCTGTCTCAGGGGCATCTTGTAACAGAACACTTTGGACACATTTTGAATTCTGGCATACAAGCACGTTAGCTTGAAGAGTGGTGATTTTAGAAAATGCTGTTGCCTGTAGTTGACATGGAAGAGTACAAATAAGTACCTTATGACATGAGTTTCCTATTTAACTACATTGAAGAAAAGACATATTATGCCACATAACTTACCTTTCTTCCCCTCTTTACTTAATCCCTTTTCCCATTTCCAAAAGGGTACCTCATTGTTTCTTACCATGTCCTTTATTTTACTCTTTCTGTATTTATATTTTTAGATTATTCAAAGAAGAGAGACCTTGTGCTACTTAACCTTCCATGTCTTAGTTGTTCCACTTAAGCTAATGGACTCTATATATCTCCATTTCCCTAAAAATAACTTAAAATCGTCCTTCTGGTACACTGAGTAATACTGCACTTTCTTTGTCCATTGCTTGGTTTCTGGGTATCTAAGCTGTTTCCCCAGTTCAGCATTTGTGAGTTGCATTGCTGTACACGTGAATATTAAAGTACAACTATATGTGATAACTAACTCAAAAGGGCCACGCTCAGGAGAGGTTCTGCAGGGCAGAGAGGAATTTCTACTTTTAGTTTTGTAATAAATCTCCAAACTGATTTGCATAGCGGTTCTACTAATTTACAGTCTTACTAACTTGTAGAAATGTTCCTTTTCTCCTTCAACTTCACCTACATTTGTTGATTCTTGAGAACTTGATAGTTGTTTTACTAGTATAAAATAAATTCTCAGATTTGTTTTGATCTGCATTTCACTAAAGGCTAAAGCTACTAAACATTTTTTTTTCACAACTCATTGGCCATTTATTCTTTTCTGAGAAAGGGTCTTGCTTTGTAGTTCAGGCTGGCCCTGAGCTCAGCCTCAGCTCACATCACAGAAATCCTCCTGCCCCTGCCTCCCGAGTGCTGGGATGACATATGTGAACCACCACTCCTGGCTCTGTTGTATGAGGTACTGATTGCTGCTGGGCATAAGTCTCCATGCCCAGTATTGAATGTAGTTTACCTGGGCCTTTGCACTTGCAAGACAGGTGCCAAAACCACTGAGCTAAATTCCCAACTGGCCATTTATTCTTTTGAGAAGTATCTACTTACTTCATTTGACAATTTTTCTTGAGTCAGGTCTTTTGGACTCTGTCTTTGAGTTCTTTAATATGTTTTCATATTAGTCCTCCACCAGAATAGCATAGGGAAAATTTCTTCCTCCATTCTGTAGGTTGTCCCTTCATTCTATTGGTTGTTTTCTTTGCTGTACAGAAGCTTTATAATTTGATACAATCTTATTTTTAATTCATGGCATTATTTCTTGTGCCATTGGATTTCCCTATGACTATGTCTACAGTGCTATCCCTATTTTATGTTCAGGGTTTTCAGTGTTTTTGTTTTTATATCCAAGCTTTATGTTATAAGTTTAAATCTGGAATTATAATGCCTCATGCTTTGTTCATATTAATTTTTGGAGAAAGGTTGAGTCTGCACTGGGCAGGTTTTAAGATGTCATTGGCTTTTGGTTTGGCTACTTTATTCACTCCAGGAGTCTTCTGTCATTTTTTAAAATCTCATCATCTGCAGTGAAGACAGTTGGCTTTCTCCCTTCCTTTTTGCTTCTCCTGCCTGATTGATCTGGCTAATATTGCATGTCTGACACTGCATAGTGAGAGCGAGCATCCTAATCTCATTCGATTTTATAGGGGGTGCTTTCATTTTCTCCCTTTTGGTACAATGTTGGGCTTGGGTTTGCTGTATATGTCTTTTATAAGTTTCCTGTAAGATCTTTCTAAACTATTTTCATTATATCTTTTATCATGAATAGACAGTGGGTCTTGTCAAAGGATTTTTCCACATCAATCAAGATAATCTTGTCATTTTCATCCGTACATCTGGTGCTTGCATTTATATATTTCATTTGTTGCATTCTTGAAGTGAAGCTGGCTTGAGCATGATGCATGATCTTTTTGTGGCTTTCTTGTGTTAACTGTCTTGATGAGTTTTGTTGTTCAACGAAATACTAGCCTGTAGTTGTCATTGTTCACTTTCACAACTTTCCTTTCTAATGATTTGGAGGGACTTTTGTTAGATGATTTGCATCAGCTGGGACAAAAGCCATGCAACTACACTAGATATTCTTTGGAAAGCACATTTGTCCTTGTGGTGTGCCCTGTGGTTTGGGTTTGTGTTGGTGAGTTGATGTCTGTTCCACCTATTTAAAGAGCTGGGTTCAGTCTGTATCATTGCTTTGCTTGGAGACAACAATTACTGTTAGTATTAAACTTCACAGTGACCATCACATATCAGCACTTTAAAATTTGTTTGCAGAGTTTTTAACTCGTTCAGTAACCAAGGAATAATAATGAAGGAATAGTGATGGGAACACTTGGTGCCATGCAGGTTTAGAGGTAGAGTCAACACTCAACTCAATTCCTCTCTATTCTCTTCTATCTTTGTAGAATTTAACCAATATTTGGAAAGTATTTGCCACATCACTTTTGTTTTATTTCTATGTGGAAGCTTTTCTGTGAGGTTTCAGAAGGTCACTGAAACAATAATGACAGGATAGATTATCTGTCTCATTCCCACCCTATCACCATCTATTAGGAGCATGTCGAAAGTATAAGGCATGAATGCACCTGGATTCGTGGCTGTTCCTGATGGGGTTCTACAGGTAGGGCTACATCTGTTTCCTCTGTTTGGACACATCTTGAACAGGTGAATTACGACTATTACTTCATGGCAACTTACCCAACTCACTTTATAAGAATTAATCAGTAGGAATTATAATCTTTAAAAAATTCATTTGCTTTCATTTTGATATAATAATATAATATAATATAATATAATATAATATAATATAATATAATATAAATATAGGGTAATAAAATACTAAGTAAACATGTTTATATTTTAGTGCTATGTAGATAAACTACAAGGAAAAATAACTATAATGAACATTCTGTGAAGTGAAGATTGATGTATTCACCCTCTAGTTCATCTCTTTGTTTACCTTCTTTCTCCTTCCTCAGGTTTTCTAGATTTCATCTTTCATTCTATTTTTTAAAAACTTCATAGTACAGAGTCAATTTTAATGCATGTTTATTTGTTAACATTACAAAATAAATTAAAAGGATACTTGCTGAAGTCTCTTAAAAGTAAGTTTCTGTTTGCACTGAATGTTAGTTCTCTAAGATGATCAATATTGTAACATAGTTTAATTCAAATTTTTTTTATTTTTTCATAATATTCCATAGTGGAAAACAACTTTCTGCTCTGCCTTTTAATAAGTACTTGGTCTGTTTCCAGTTTGCACTCCATAATGGGGATTTGTACCAGTATAAGACACAACTTAATTCTCATTTTTTCCCATAGCCCCACCCACCCTACCACCCCCCCATATATATAAAATTTGTTTCCTTACTTTTTTGTTACAATCTCAACATAGAATGGAGTACTACTCTGCCATAAAAAATGATAAGTTTGAATCATTTCTAATTAAATGGACATACCTTGAGGATATCCTCATAAGTGAAATAAATAGGTCACAGATAGATACATATCGCATCTTTTCTCATGAAGAGAAAATGAAGATGTAAATGAGTCCTAGCATTGTATGTTATATATTGTGAAATAGAAAATGCTCAATGTAAAATAAGATGAAAGGGGACAATGTTGAGATTGTTTCCAGTTTTTGATACACAAATAAGATGATTAGGAGTGTGTTAATTCCCTGTGCTATAGGGTTTCTGTGAGGGGGATATACATTTTCTGGGTTAAAATGAGATTTTCTTGAATCACCAGTGAATAGAAATATTCAAGTTTTCAAGTAACTACCATCTCACTTCTGAAAGTAGTTTGTCCTGTTTATAGTCTCACTGGCATTATCCTAGAGGTCCTATTGATCCAAAAAGATGTAATTTGCAAAAGTAACAGACATAGACAACTATGTACTTGCTTGTATCTTGATTGTCTTCTCTTCCTCCCCCTTCCCTTTTAATTCTGTTAAATGAGTCCTAAAGATCATTAGATTAATTTAAGCGAGTACTACTCATGTGGCATGCATGTCTCCAGCTCCTTCAGTGTCCCTTGCACCAATAAGAAAAATCATCAGTGTGAACAAGTTTTCTTTCCTAGTCAGCCTTGTTATATCCTGGTGTTCAGATGGCTGGACTTGAATGCATAATTCGGACGTAGTAATTCCCACAGGTAGGGCTAAGCCCATTCTTTAGCCTTGCTGCGGGTGACATCACTCCAGTGTGTGAGAAAGATGCCCCTTTGTCACTGTGAATGTTGATTTTGACAAGCACTTGTTGAGGAAGTAAATGAAAAGTACACTGTAAGACACATAAACTTTATACAGAACTAGCATTAATTATCAATTGTATTTTTTCAGCTCATTCTGCGCACAGTTGGCATCAGCCATAATCAGGCTCCTGTACTGTGGCCAAAAAGATTTGATAGTCAAGGAAGAAGAATGCCGCTTAATGCTTATGCCCTGGACTTCTACAAACATGGCTCCTTGGTGGGATTAATGCAGGACAATGGGTGTGTCCTCTCTCTCTCCTTTCTCTCTCTCTCTCTCTCTCCCTTTTTCCCTCTCCTTCTCTTTTTCTCTCTCTCCAATGAATGAAATTTACATGAAAAACTCTTGGTATTTTTGTTTACAGGCTCATCATACTAAACATTTCACACTTTCTTTCTTTCTTTCTTTTTTTTTGCTAATAGCCAGAGACAAGGACAATCTTATATGACTCTTGTTTGTGGCTAACCAACATAATCTTGCTTTTTTAGAGCAGCTTGCTTTACATAAAGATATAATCTAAAGATGTAAATATTTTCATATACTTGCAGATACAGTTTTTTTTGCTAATTGGTTTATTTAGTATTAATTAATGAAAATAATTGTAATCCTATGCCTTGTGTTCTCTGATAGGAGTTGTGTAAAGAATGTTACATGTTTGTGTGAGGACTAAGTAGATGACAACTGCTTTAGTTTTTTGACAGAGAAACTGTTTTCAAAAGTTAAGCTGAAGCAAACACTCTTACTTCTACTTGAAAATTAAGAAATTGGCCCAGGTATTGAGCACATAAATGTTTAAAGAGCCACATTAACACAGGGATTCAGTATCTGTTTACATAATATTTTGAATACTCATAATGAAAACGTGTTGGAAACTTTGACACCCTTCAGAAACATGAAGCATTTTGCATTTTTAAATCAACCTCATTGCAATAAATAATGTAAGCATTGTATTCATAAGTGATGTTGTGTCATTAATTTTCAAAATTTTAATTTGTTGCTCAGGTTACATACAGGGGAAGCATATAATTTGTTGAAAGATTTCTCACTCACTATTAAATCTATCAGGTATGTCATATATTTACATACTGATTTCACATTTTAAGTAATTGAGCTAGAAATTAAAAATTTTGAGCTGTTTCTTATACTCAAGGTACATGACGCCAGTGTGGAGCCCCTTCACACAGTTCTGCTTGCAGGAGGTTTGCATAACTTCTTTTTTTAAAATTGAAATTTTTATTGGTACATTACACATACACATCATGATTGCACTGAACAATGAGAATTTGTACTAGTATATGACACAACTTAATTCTCATTCTTTCCCCATAGCCCTATGTACCTTACCACCCCCTCCCCCGTATACATAAACTTTGTTTCCTTTCTTTTTTGTTATAATTTCATTATTTTTATCCCTTCACCCCATTTTGCTTTGAGTATTTTCTAATTCACAATATATAACATACATTCTAGAACTCATTTACATCTTTATTTTCTCATACCAGAGAAAAGATGCAATATTTATATATCTGTGACCTATTTATTTCACTTATGAGAATATCCTCAGGGTATGTCTATTTAAGCAGAAATGATTCAAACTTATCATTTTTTATGGCAGAGTAATACTCCATTGTGTAGAAGAACCACAGCTTTTTTATCCAGTCTCCAGTTGATGGACATTTGGGTTGTTTCCAAGACTTGTACAACCCCTATGGAGATCAGTTTGGAGATTCCTCAAAAAGCTAGGATTAGAGGTCCCATTTGACCCAGCCATCACTATGCTAGGTATATACACAAAAGAATTAAAAGACTCATATCACAGTAACATATGTGCACCCATATTTATAGCAGCTCAGTTTGTGATTGCATAACTTCTCTGTCACACATTGCTGCCTCCTATAGGGGGACTAGTTTCAAATCCCATATGAGATTCAATTCTACGGAGCCTATAGTCTGATCCTCAGCACCAAGCACCAATAGGAAGCAATATTTCCAAGCTTCACTGACTCCACAGCCTCACGTTCTCATCTGTTACGAAGAGTGCTTGTCAGATCCATGATGTGAGGGGGCCCCTTGGGGATCTACCAGGTCTTTAGTATGTACTCTTCCATGTTTTCAGTCTTTTGCTTTATGAGTAGTAATTTCAGGCTGCAACTCAATCTTGTCCCTCAAAAACTACCGATCCTCATCTTTCTTAGAACCTTTCCAGGTAATCGAGGAAAGTCTTGTTTTCAGGTCAGCCTTTTAGCAAACTTTATTTCATAAGCCTTCTTGACATCATTCCTTTTTGCCATGTCTAATAAATTCATAAATTATAACATGCATAAACCAATTCGCAAATTTATGGGGTTAGGATGGAGGTTTCCTGGAGAAGCTATTATTTTGTCCATATCATCCAAGCTTTTTAAATTGCTCACATATCTAAGGCAGGTGAAACAATGAAAAATTTACTATTTTATAGGGAAACTGGGCTTCTGTATGTTGTGGACATCACAGCAGAAAAACACAAAGGAGCTTTGAAGAGATACTCAGAGAAAAGAAAAGCTCTTCAAGGGGGGAGGTGAATAACATAGAATCTAGGGGCCTCTCAAATGCTGCTGCTAACCAATAAAGTGCATGGGAGTTGTTTTATTTTCTCATTTATTTTTTTTCTATTTAAGCTTTTTGGGGAATAAATATTTCTTATCATCATTCTTCATATTTTGCTAATAGTATTTCATCATCATTTCTTCACACTGAGGGAAAACTCTTCTTATAATAATGTCATTTTTTTCTGTCCACAGTGTTTCTTTGCGTGAATTATGTGAGAGTGAAGATGACAATGTTGTGTTAGCATTTGAGCAGCTGAGTGAAACCTATTCTGAAAAACTGAGTAAAGTCTAAAAACAAAATCCATGCGAACCTATTAAAACATTTCCAGAAAAGTTCTACAAGATACAGTTTGGGTTCTCATGCTTTTCAAGAGAAAACACAAGGAGGACTGTAAGAACAAGCCATGGCAGCAGACAGTGAGGTTCACGTCTGTCACACTCTGTCAGGACAAGTTATTTAGTGCATCTGAATCCTTTTATGCTTACATCAGAGTTTACTGAAGTTTGACAGAAAATGCCAGGATTTTGAATGTAACCAAAGAGCCATTTTCCCAAGCCATTGTCTGTGAGACAAAAAAATATTATGCTTTTAATGTGTTTTTTCTTTTTATAAGGATTTCTTAAATATTTAAGGCTAGAATGAAAGAATTTTAGTACCTTAATTGTGAAATGCATTCTTTTCCAATAACATAAATGGGATTCTGTAATCTTCACAGGACTATTGAAGTAATATATCTTAATAAACTATGTGCTTCTTAAGGGGACAATGTTGAGATTGTAACAAAAAAGTAAGGAAACAAATTTTATATATATGGGGGGGTGGTAGGGTGGGTGGGGCTATGGGAAAAAATGAGAATTAAGTTGTGTCTTATACTGGTACAAATCCCCATTATGGAGTGCAATCATGATGTCTATATTTAATGTACCAATAAAGATAATTAAAAAAATAAATAAATAAATAAAAAATAAACTATGTGCTTCTTAAAAGTACAAGAAATTGAGATTCAAATTACATGATATTTAAATATTACACAGATGATATTTGTTTTATTTTAATTGTACCTGAGTGAATGGAAAATGAGGAAGAAATAAAATGTATTAAATCTCATACCATTGGGTCCATTGTGTGAACACTTTGCACATCCATTTGCGCAAACTCACACATCTTCTAGATATACTCATTATAAACAGTTCTGCTCCTTTTTCTCAGCTTTGGGTTACAGTTTTAGGATCTACTTTAGGCAACAAACTTTAATATTAAGCATTTTATCTTCAGTGCAAAAATGTATTTTCTCCTTCTACCCTGAGGCCATAAGAGAATGGTGCACTGTGTAACATTATTCATTAATTATATTGACTTAGGAAGACATATTTTTTCTTGAGATATAATTATACCCTTATCCTTGGCACTGGCCCATCTTTTCATGTGCTGTGTCAGATGTCTTTACTTTCCTTACTTAAGTAAGTACTACAACAGTTTCTGAACACCAGGGTACTTAGTAAATAAGGTGCCTTATACCACCTTTGTATTTTACTGGTCAAAACATTACCCAAATTAATATACTGTGATACCAATACCTAATTGTCTTTCTAAATCTCATTGACACATGGAAGTAAATTCTCCTGAATGTTTGACTCCACCTGGCTTCTGAATTTTTAGATTGGTAAGATTATTTTGTCAATTAAGATTCTCTTCAAAAAGTGAATAACCAGTAATTATAACTCTCTGGAGACTTGAGACTAGAGGATCACAATTTTGAGCCCAGCCTGTCCACTTAGTGACTCAGGACATGTCAAAAGAAAAATTTTAAAAGGGTTGTTAATCTTTCTCACTACAAAAGCCCTGGCCCTGAACTCTCCCTCAACCAGTGCTGGAGGAAGACCCTGCAGTGACTCCATCTACTTCTCTGCAGCAGGCCACCTTCTCCATAGCGCTCAGGCCCTGGACGAGTTGGTTATTATCAGTACCCTCATTCATGGTTGGGGGAGGGGATACAGTAGTATAAACACCGTGGGGAAAGTTTGGGAACTTTTTAAATCAAACTGAAGAAGGATCCATACTGTAAGATGCAGTTTCAGTCAGAGATACCACACAAAGAAAATGAGAACTTCTATTCACACAGAGGCGCACTGAATGAGGAAGCTCTGATGGGTTTTAAGCTATTAACACTCACATTTGCAAAATGCTACTGTAGCTTTAGTATAGAGAATAGATTGGAGGAGATTCCACAGAGGAAACTGTGGAAAATGGGGCAGTTGGAATTAATGTGGTGATATTTAGAGTTGGAAAGATGTCAATTTCCTGGAAGAATGTTCTGAAGTTAAATTTGCCTTGGCTTGTAAGTGAAGGAGAGGAAGAGGAGAGAGTCAGGAATTTCGAGACTGACCCTTGGGCCCAGGCTCAGACCGGGTGGAGGATGAGCTCAGGTTAGAGCATCTGGAAAAGAGGCCAGATGTCGGAGACAGAAATGCAAATGGGCAGGCCATCCAGGTACTGAAGATAAAGGAGGAGACTGACCTAGATTCAAGGCCAGTGTGCCTGGGGGAGACTCCAGAAGCGAGGTTCATGCTTGGCTCATTATAGGGCCTAGTTTTTATTCCCCTAATACACATATGAACCCCCAGCTCATATGTGTTACATAATAAGCAGACTAGGCCTGGGCATCGCAGGGAAACAGGTCAATCTGTCTAAGATAATTCAACACTGACAGAGTTGGAGCAAAGAGCCCTGGAAGCACAGAGCAGAAATGTTATAGGCATTCTGGAGATGCACAGAAGTGGGTTCTGGACGTTCATTTGCAAAGGGAAAGCTGGATATGCTGCTGCTGATGAAGAGCTGCTGAGAAATGCTGGGTATAAGGAGACGCTGGGAAATATTAGAGATGGGAAATACCAGAGAGGAAGGAAGGTCGCGCAGACTCAGCGGTATCCAGATGGAAATAGTACCTGAAAGACCCTGGGGGGAAAACACTGAAGAAGAAACCTGGCTTATAGATCCCACGTCACCTCCGCTGTTCTGACGCTTCTCTCCTTTCGCACCTGCAGCTGGCGGGGACACGAGGCCGAACCTAGCACCAGATGAAAATCTTAGCCTGCAGTTTGATTTGTCAGCAGGACATGTTACCGCAAACAATATGAACTGAGGTGACAGGATGAGCCTGTGACGGATAGTGGGGACAGGAATCATCCAGGAGGGAAGCGCAGGGCTCAAGGAGAACCCTGGGTGTCAACCCGGTGTGAGAGGGAACTGGAGGACGCGGTGATGCGCGGTCACTCACAGAGCCAGCTCAGCAGGGAGCAGGGGGAAGCAGGGTGGAAAGTCGGATAGCAAAGTGTGAGCAGGAAGGGTGTGCACGAGACACAGGCGTGGGAAAACACAAGTGCAGGTGTGTGCCTCAAGTCCGTGCCCCAGGGGCGAGACACTGTGCACCCGGCATTTCTGCCCACTCGAGCCTGCAGCCCACCCTAGCTCACACAGTGGACCAAGAGCAGAGCAAACGGCACAGAAGTGGTGGTGGCCTGAGGAGCCCAGAAGCACAGAAACAAGTTAAAATTGGGGGGTGGGAGGTGGGGCTCATGTCTCCCTTTGATGCAGAGCCTGGACTGATTGGCGCACCTCAGCTTTATTCATGCAGACACAGGCATGGATGTGAGCAATCAGAGTTCATGGAATTCACCTGTCTCCTGCTCTCCGCCATGTTTCTCTAGGTAAACAGTTTCACCTCTGTGGTGTCTTCTTTTGAGGGTACTGGAGACTCGGACCAGTAGGACGAGTGCGTAGAGTCACTACGCAGACTGGGGAGCGTTTCGAGAACTGTTCCACCTTTAATGAAAAATAGTCATTTATATAGTAAATGGTAAAAAGCATGATCAGACAAGTGAGGTCGAGTCACAGAGACAGAGACAGGTCATTGTAGACTGATTGAAGAGGCAGGCAGTCCTGGTTTGGCCAAGGGTAAAAGCATGATAATACTGGCCAGGCTAAACCCCAGCCCAGCCAGTCTGCCTTCTGCCTTCACACCTCAGGCGTTTTTACTTTTTCTTGCAGCTGGCTTTGGCTCCCTCTTCTCAGGGCTCAACAAGGGGGCCAGTTAGGCCTCATCCCTCCCATCTAGGCTTCCACCCCAGTAGATTTCTTGTTTTCTCAAGAGCGCATTAATCCCTCCTCTTTGAAAATCACATGTCCTGAATTTAGGTTTGCTTTCCCGCATAAAACTATAGGAATTAGTTACTCAGAGCTGCACATTTGAAGTCAATGATGGGATTCTGTGTATGAGTAAGCCAGCTTTTCCTCCTCAGTGGAAGAACTGGGAGGTGACTATTGTTCAGGGACTTGTGAAGGGACCTGACCGTGTTCGTCCCTTCCTGCCTTCCTTCCTGCCTGCCCCAGGTGACTCCTGGCCCTTCGCGGCTGCCATAGATGGTCTTTCCTCACTCAAATCCTCCTCAGGGGCCTCTTCTTGAAGAACTCTGCCCCCTGATTTATGCCAGCATGCTGCTGCTTTTTCTTAAGTTCTCCAATCAGCAACAAGCTCTTTCCCATCTCAGGAAACTAATATTTATGAGTCTCATGGAGGAAAAAGAATCTTTGAGATTGGAAAAGAAAGCAGGAAAAATGAGCCTATAACGGAAGAGTTTTCAAAACAGATACTGGCAAAGGTCATTGAGAAACGCAGTATGGTCAGAACTCAAAGTGGCCCAAGCACTGGAAAGTGGCAAATCATTATTGCAAAGGAAGTGAACTTCCTGTGAAATTGAAGAGGCAGAAAGCAGAGTGTATTTTGCAGAGCAGCTGTGCAGTGAGTGCCTGCTCTGTGCTGGGTGCCTGCTTTGTGACAGAAATATCGACTGAAAGGCAGAGTAGCTACTGAGCCCTCAGCAAACCTAGAGTCCAGTGGAGAAAGACTAGGGGAAATGTGAATATTTAAAGTTGTGTGAAATGGCACATAAGAATAAAAAAAGCCGGCCATGGCGGCAAATCTGTATGCCAATATGCGGGAGGCGGAAGCAGAAGACTGCCACAAGTCCAAGGCCTGTCTGAGCTCCACAGCGAGTTAGTTCAAAGACAGCCTGGAATATATAGCAAGACCTTATCTTAGAAAACTAACAAACAAATAAATATGTTATGAAGAATTAGATCAGAGATTTAGAGAAGATATCTCTAAAGAAATAGTCCCACCCAGCCCTGGAGGTGAGAACCAGCTAGCTGCAGGGGGAGCAAGGGGCGCTACTCTCAGAGGAGGAAGGTGGGAAAATGCTTGGTGCGCAGCCGCAGACATCTCTGTGCCTGGACTGGAGCTGAGACAGGAGAGCGCTGTCTTCTTCAGATGGAATGTAATGGCCGTCTTTCAGCCTAGAAAAGTTCATGGGCAGACGGGAGATCCAGAGAGAGAAGAGAAGAGATGAGCTGTGTAGTCTGAGAGGGTAGGGTGAAGGGCACGTTGGCCTGCTCGCCCCGGATGCAATGAAATTTTAGAAGAGATCGCATTAGGGAAAAAGAACGCATAACTATGCACCAAAGTAAAGTGGAGTTTCTGGATTATGTAAAACAGGTAAAGATTTGTAGAGAAACCAGAGGAGATAAAAAGATAATCTTAAACTTCTGAGAAGCTAGAGTAATAATGCTGAGGTTCACTCTGGAAATTGTGGCAAATGTTGCTGGCAGACAGTGGTAACGTTCAAAAAGAACAGCTGTCTTTATAGTCACAGGCAATCCTGGTGATGAAGAATTATCTTGCATCTTGAAGAAATGTCATATTAGACATTCAATAGGTTAAAAACTGATTTATAATATTTATAGTGTGGAAGTAAATCTTACTCATACATACAAAGTCCACTTACACAAGTTTGTAAGGTGAAATTCATATAATCTTATGCACATGAGATTGTTCTTTTCTATGTGGAGGTTTTAACCTTTGAGTCACTTCCCCCAGAATATTTTGGCAGCAGCCAGATAGCACTATGCTGATGCTGAGCTGTGACCTCAGAGCTCTTGAGGTCCGAGGGAGGAACACCATAGGTCTGAGCTCAGTTTGTGTAAGTTAACAATTTAGTGAGATTCTACCTCAAAACAAAAATATTTTAAAAACCTGTTTTAAAAAAGTCTGAGAATGTTGCTCAGTATCAAGGTTCCTAGAACAATTTCCAGTAGTGAAAAAAGCAAGCAAACAAACACACACTGCACTGACATTTTAAACTTTACATCCCATAATCTTGTTTGGCAGTACTGGAGACTAAACGAGGAGTTTTGCATCGATCTACAACCCTAACTTTTTTATTTTCATTTTGGGACATAATCTAAGTCAACGATCTGCTCAAAGAAGTTTATAAACTCAAATTCGGCCCGACTGCTTCAGCCTCCCAGAGTGCAAGGGTCATGGGTGTGAACTGCTACAACTGTCCTCCCAAGTGTGGTTCATTTACTGCTGAATAATTCATAGTGATTCTCACATAGTGGGAAGCAACATGTGAACACAACGTTATTTGCTCTTGATAAGTCACACTCAAGATTGTCATATTACAAACTTTTAAAAAAATCATCTCTGCTGCTTTGTAAATTATGAAAAAGAGCATCCTGTACCCAACTTGTATCTTGCTGGAGAGTAAAATCTTCAGCTCTAGAAACATACACAGGAGGGTATAGTTAGCAGTCACTTTCACATAGAGGAGACAAGTTTAGAAAGTCTGGAAGCTTTGTGCACAATTGCTGCAATTTTTAAAATTTAGAATATAAATGAAAAATAAAAAAATCATTAGACACAAGATCATAATAAAAGAGAGAGAAAAATGGAGAGAAATGAAGAGAAGTAGACTAAAAACTGTCTTCTGAGGGTACAGACAATGAGACTGGGACAGAACTCGGAAAAATTCCAACTAGTGTTCTCATAAAGGACCAATGAGCTCTGGAAGTCTGTGTAACAAGGTTATATGTCAATGAAAAAACTATAGAAATTGCTCTTGGAAATTGGCAGAATGACTGTCAATGCAAAATAAATTGGTTTCCTGAGCAATAAACAGAATCCCTACTTGGTAAGCTAAAAGAGAACCTAGAATCTTCCAAAGGACAGCAAAACAAGATAATAAATATATAAAAATAAGTGAAACTTAAAGATGAACAAATGATGAATCAAAGTTCAAATTCATTTCATAGGAAATCCAAGAGGACGTAACTAGAAGACAATGAGTGGTAAAAATAATAAAAAATAAATACTGAGAAAATGTGTTTTAAGACTAGCCCAGGGTAAAGAGAATCCCAAGGGTAAGAGAGTTTTCCAAGCAATAGTGAGTTTGGAAAGAGAGAGAGAGAGAGAGAGAGAGAGAGAGAGAGAGATAGCTAAAATACATTGTACTGAAATTTCAGTGCTCCAAAGAAAAACATCTAAATCACCAAAGGGTAAGGGCATCTTAGTCACAGAGGTTCCATTTTTTCAAAATGGAAGAGGAAGTACAGCTTCCAGAGATTAGCCTGCCTGCTTGAATTCCTAGATCCCCAATTCACCAGCTGTGTGACCCGGGATAAACTGCTTGCTCCCTCTTTGCTTAAGTTCTCTTGAGAGTAAATTTATACTTTTTCCCCCCAAAGATGGAGAAGTGACCTTACTGAAAAGTCAGAATAATATGACCATGAAAATGTGTTAATACAAGTCTTTCCTTCCTTCCTTTCTTACTCTCTTCCACTCTGTCCTTTTCTTTCTTCCTTCTGTCTTTTTGTCCCTTTTCTTTCTTCTGTCTCTTTCTTTCTTGTCTTTTTCTTTTCTTTCTCCCCCTCCCTCCTTCATTCCTTCCCTCCTTCTTACCTCCCTAGAATTGAAGAGTGAATCTTTAACCTTCACACGGAGCTGTATCCCCACCTCTTTTTGTTTTTAATATTTATTTTGAGACCAGTCTTTCTCATTTACCCAAACTGGACCTGGCCTCTCAGAATGCCTGATTCCCATCCTGTTTTTTAAGAGCACCTGGATGCTGCTGGAACTGATCCAAGCTGGTTCTTTGAGCAGCGTGATCAACACTGAGCACTCCGACTCATGATCAATGTTTTTAATGCTCTTAAAGCCACTATAGGGAGGGTTTAGTGACTCAGGATATATTTCCTACACTTTAGATCCCAATCACAAGTTTAAATCCATAATGAATGAGTATTACGAAGAACATTCAATGTGATTTGTGTCATCTTTCAAGATTTAAATTCAATATACAGGCAAAAGTGAATATTTAAACAACTACAATGTAAAAGTACTAAAGTTACTAACCAATTTTGGAGGTAAAAAGAAAGAAGGATGTTAGGAAAGAGCCAAATTCACTATTTCTTTCTTTATTTCCTTTTTTTTTTTTTAAGATAGAGCTTCCAGAAATAGCATCCAATGCTGATGTTACAGGACAGATGTCTTTGTCTCAGATTTGTTTGTGAAAGTCTAACTCCTAATGTGAGTGCAGACTAACATCCATTAGCAGTGACTTTTTGACATCCCCAGGGCAGGTGGGCAATGCAGATTATGAATGTCAGCTAGCGACAGGCAGCCTCTCTCTGTGTGACTGTAAAGATGACCAAACACACTCTTTGCCTGTCCCTTTATCCCAAACTCCCCAGACTATTCCAATATCTATGTATCTTGTACATATAGACGTGTATCTTTGTGCCTTTCACTGTCTTGTAAATTTCTTGCCTTTTACAAGCTGCTCTAGGGGCCCACATCAGCTTCAGTATTTTGTACAAGAGCCTAAGCAATTCTCCTACATGGGTGTCTGCTGTACACTGTTTTGTCACTGGCCTCCCACATCAAGGGACATCTTTCTCATTGTGGAGTGTTGACAGTTTATAGTTAAATACAATCTATTCCAAGAAATTTTTTTATTATTTCATCACATAGAGTTTAATTAATTGCTGATTAATTTATAGTTGGAAATCTGCGATCATATATTTTCAGCACTGGATTTTTTGGTCTGACATTATTTTAAAGGTATAAGAGAAATTGTGATTATACAGTTCTGTTATAGCACGAGTAGCACAAATCTGTCAAAATGCCTATAATTCAGTGTATCTAGAAAATTAATCCTCCTAATTCTTCCATCTCTTGAATTTAGTAGTCTTCCATATCCCCAGCACAGATGGCAAGCAGCGCTTTCTTATAATGGCCCGAAGCGAAATTCTGAAATGAAACAAGTAATGTGTTTGAAATGAAATCTTATAATATTTATAAATAAATACTATAATTCTTCTGAGTTGCAGTTGGAAGATGAATGGACCATTAGCCTTCCAGAATCATTTCTGTTCAAATCTATTTTTTCACAGAACTATTCTTCATTAAAATTAGTGAAAAATAATACCAGTCAATAACGTGGGACTAATATAACATTGGTGGAATTTGAATGTGTATTTCTAACCACAATAACTGGGTTAAAATGAAACTACTAATTTAGAAAGATATGTTTTATGAATATAACTGTAAATCAAGGCAGAGTACTGAAGGCAAAAGCCAGGCTGGCTGGGCTGGGGTTTAGGATGGCCAGTGTCATCATGACTCCAGCCTTGGCCAAACCAGGACTGCCTGCCTCTTCAATCAATCTACATTGACCCGCCTCTGAGCATGCTTCAACCAATCCACGATTGACCCCACTTGTATGTTTACGCCCTTTACCGTTTACTATATAAGTGACTGTATTTTGCATTAAAGGTGGAACAGTTCTCGAAACACTCCCCAGAGTCTGCTTGGTAACTCTGCATACTCATCCTACTGGTCTGAATCGCTGTTATCCCCAAAGAAAACAATGCAGAGTACAGAAAGCCAATTGACAATGTATCTCAAACACTTTAAATATATTTATACTAATGCAGTAATCCTACTACAGTATATCTGATGGAAAGCACTATCATTTGTTAATAAGTGCAAGTATTTATGCTGTATATATTATCATAATATATGATAGTGAAAAACCAAAATCAATGCATTATAATTCATGGTAGAATTTGTGTTTTGTATTTTATGCTGTAAGGTACCATGATCCAATAGCAATAGTCCTTTGAGTTAGCAAATATCATTTGCATCCAAATAATGAATCCAAAATGCCTGGATAGATTATTCAGGCTGCTACTCTGAACTCCTATAAGCTGGTAGCATATAAATATCAAGAATTTACTTCTGGAGGAAGTGGAAGTCCACATCTGGTGTCAGCAAAGTCAAAGTCTGCATCTCATAGGACCTTCTTCTCTGTAACCTTTTGCATGCACAGGTTAACTCATCCCTGAAGCTATTTCACAAAGACACAGATCTCAGTCAGGGTCAATATCTTCATGATCTGTCTTCAAAAAGGCCATCTTTCTATTACAACCACTTTGGCTTAAAATATAAGCATATAAAGATGATGGAGATGTAAATATCCTGACCATAGCAGAAGCTATCACAGAATTTTATCACCTGCAAAAAACTAGGGAATTTTTTGTTGTCTTTTTATGCTATTGCATAGTTTCTACATTTTTCCAATCAACAGTTGGTCTAATATCACCATTATAAAAGTTTTTGTAATGTTTTTGAGTAAGAACTGAGAACTTTCCCCCCACAGAACACTCCAAATGAAACCCCTGATGCTAAATATTCTGATATTTTTTGCTACATTAAAAATAATCTAAGATAAAATTCACAAGTATCATGAAAAGTATCACAAGTATTCACAAAATTCACAGGTGAATTTTTTTTTCTGAACACGTTCTCAAAAAGACAAAGAGATAAGAAAGTGTGAAATTTTCCATAAGTAGAGACATTGGGTGTCTGCTGCACACTGAAATTGTGTTGGTGGTATTTGACATTTTGCCTTCTATGACCAGTAGGACAGGGGAGTGGAGCTGATGGGGGGGTCGCTCCTTAACTAATGTTATTGTGCTGGAAAATACTTTTTCCTGATCCTTATTGTATACCCATACTTTTATCTTAACTCACAATTACATGCAATAAACATTTTACATGTTTACATTAAATATATTGCTTTAAAAAAAGAGAAAAACATCCTGTCATTGAGGTGAGAGGTGCATTCCATCAGCATTGAAGGCTGTCTCAAGAAGTAGATCATTTCTGTCATAACTTCTAAACTTTTGACTTATACGCAAAGTTGTTTTGAGTAAAGCTTTTATCACAATTTCAGAAACGAATCAGATGCAGGTCAAAGTAAACCACACACAGGAACTCACTTTGATATCATGAAAGAGGGATTTCCCGTATCGCTCTTTGTATCGCTGCCTGATGGTCCGCAGGTCTATTTCACTTCTGGCAATTAGGATCCTGATGACAGTTTTATTGTGGAAACCAAAGTCCTAAAGGATACAGATAAAGGAGAGAAGGGAGGAACTGTACCTTAAATCAGTCCATCTGAGTGCACTCGTCTCTGTGGCCTCCTTCTGCAGCCCGGGCCCTGTGCGCTGTCTACAGGTGGCCGAGCCCCCTCCCCCACCATGGACTCACCACGAACATCACACCTCATTTCCAGGGTCAGGCCCTGATCTTGATCTTTATTATCTGACCCTGACTCTCTTTCCCAGCTTCACCAACCTTCATGCTTTCTCTTTCCTACTACATGAGAAAGTTCATAGATCTAATCAGGGGGTCTTTCTAAGTAGGCTTGAACTCAGATATGATATGATAAAGGATATGATAAAGATAAAGCAATTATATTTT
>PVIR01023956.1:0-26427 GCA_004026965.1 Petromus typicus
TTTTTTGTTACAATCTCAACATTGTCCCCTTTCACCCTATTTTACATTGAGCATTTTCTATTGCACAATATATAACATACAATGCTATGACTAATTTACATCTTTATTTTCTCATACCAGAGAAAAGATCTAGCTTCCCTATCTTGAGTTTAGAATGTCCAGTCCTTTAGGAAATGAAGTAGCTGCTTATGGGCTCCAGCTTCAGGGTTTCATGGAAGAAAGGAGATGGGCTCACCTGGACCACTAGAACTGGTGTGTCTGCTGGCTCCAGTTTAAATAAGAAAAATCGCACAAAGTGTATAATTCCAGGACTACAGGGATGGTAGAATTTCCGAACAGGTGGACAGTGTTTCAGAAAAGCAAGACAAATTAGTACAACATCCTGGGGACACTTGACCATCTTCATTTGGAGACAGAAATCAGAGAGAAAATTGCCCTCAGTTTATTCTTCCCGTGTTCTTGGTGTCGCCTCCAGTACCGAAGCCAGAGTGTGTGTGGAGGGCTCATTCCAACTCCTTTTCTTCATCAGCAGTTTTTTTTTTCCTTCACAAGAAAGAAGCCAAATATCTATTGGATGCAGGCAGTGATTTTAAAAGGAGTCCAAAAACAAAAACATTTAAAAAAAAATCTGTTGATGCGAAGTCCTTAAGACCAAGTTCCACAGTAGTCACCAGACTTCCTCAGAAGCAGGACAGTAGACCTTTCCATCATAGCCAACCTTCATGTCCCAAGATAGCCTAGCCTTACAGTCTTCACACTTCTTGTCTGGATGAAAACTTGGAAAACTATATGGCAAGCAATGTTCTAAGTCCTATTGTGTCATTGCAGTAAATTTCACATTAATTTTGTGCCACAAGTACCTAAAATCTAAGATATCGGTATAATCAGTAGTAGTTCTAATAAAGTAGTGGAAAATCATGGAGAAGCAAGTAACACCAGCCCTAATGAGTGTTCTTGTTGCTGAAGCTGGCCACGTTCTCAAGGTGGTTAGTACTTTTCTGAACACTTAATCTTTGTGTGAAGCATCTCAACTGGCCACTTGATGGGGTGGCTGAGCCTTCTTTGGGGTGCCATTTTCTACTGAGTGGAAGCCAGCTTCCCATGCACAGCAAGACCTGCAGAGCCACTGAAATGTTCTTGAGTGCAGGGTGTGCAAGGTCAGGGTGCGATACTCTTGGACCCAAATCCATTGTGTGTTTTCTTCTGTTATGATGTGTTTTCCAAAAAGTGAAGATAGGAAGAAAAACTGGAAACAAAACTTTCCTACACAGGGAGGGGATGGGGTGTGAGAAGAGGGAATGTGATAAAATTTATTCAAAACAAAACAAAATACAACAAAACGTTGTGTTTTCCCTGGGTGACAGTCGGACTGAGCCTGACAATGGAGGTGAACAGGAACTAACTGTGTTCCTTCCATTCTGGTTTCTGGCTTCATGTACTCCTTTAAGTAGTTTGTGTTATATTTAATAACTTTAAATTTTCTTTCCTTGAAATTAGGATGGATGTTTCTTCCCTGAGTGGATTTTAACACAACTGCTATAGGCTGCAGAGGGAAAATAAAAATCCTGCTAGTGATATATGTTTCATTAAAGTAAGGTTGAAGCCAAAACAAAAGAAAGAAAGAGACAGAGAGAGAGAAAGTAAAAGAAAGAAAGAAAGATTTTAAAGATTTTCAGTTTCCTTTCAACTGAAAAAATATGTAGAAGCCTACAGGGATAAGATCACTTTCTAATTTTTTGCAGCCTCCTCTCAGCGTGGTGTTGGCTGGAACTCTTCACCTCCGCACAGGGAACCCAGCCTTGACATGTGCTTGTCATCCAAACTCAGGCAAATATATCAACCTGGGCTCAGTGAGGTTGAGAAGGAGACAGCTGGCTTAATGCCTGGTGTGGCCAATGTGTATTCATCGTAAACACCTGGCTCTTTAAAACGACTGGTTCACTGTTTATTTAGTTATTTCAGAACTGGGGGTTGAATCCAGGTGTATTTGCAGCCTTTGTTTCTCTTTTGAGACAAGGTCTCCCTAAATTGCAGGCTTTGAATGGCATCAGCTGGGATTATAGGAATGGAATTCTGTAATTGCATAAAGTACTATTTAATGATACATACTTTAAACAATTTATCCTGTATATTAAACGTATTTGTGCAAGTTAGTTGAACACTAGCTAATAAGCTTAACTTGTCCTCTTAGTTTGCCATGCATAATGATGCTGGCATATAGCAGTACTGCGGAGAAGTACCGTGCCTAGCTTAGAAGCACAAGCACCCAAATTAAATCCACAAAATGAAACAAAATAAACCTGTGGAAAAAAATATAAGAAATAGGAAATAGCACAAAACATTCATAAATGTTTAATGGGGAAGATCTATAATATCAGTATATCAATATCAGAAAGTGGGTGGTATGTGCTGGGCATGGTGGCACATGTCTGTCACCACTGCACCATCGAAGGCTGAGGCAGGATGATCCCAAGTGTGACTTTGCCTGTAGAATTTAGCAAATTGGCAAGACCTTGGATCAAAATAAAAATAAAAAAATTGCTGGGGATATAGCTTAGTGAGAAACCCTGGCTTCAGTTGCCAATACCGCGACAGATAAATGAGAAAAAAAAAAAGAGAGAAAAAAGCATGATTTTATTATCATTAAAAAGTTATGGAAATACTCTATGAATAGGAGAAATTATCTTTTAACTGTAGAGCTAAACTGTGACATAGATAAGTAAAAACTAAATATAAAAACAAGAATAGAAAATAAAAAGATAAATACAATGTAAAGTATATTAATATGAGAATGGTTATCTTACTATCAAATGATATAAAATTTAAGACAAGCAGTATGACTTTGATGTGTTAGAGACTTCAATATATTAGGAAGATAAAAAAAAAGTGTATGCTTTGAAACATATAAAGTCCAAATTAATAGAAATGAAGAGTAAATTCTGTGCATCTTGCGGAGATTTTAATGTATCTCTACTATGGATAGAACTGGAGCCAGGAATTAAGCTCAGCAGTGCCACATTTGTCTGGTCAGTGCAAGCTCCCGAGTTTGATTCCCAGTACCACTAAAAAAAAAAAAAAAAAAAAAAAAAAAAAAAAAAAAAAAAAAAAAAAAAAAAAAAAAAAAAAAAAAAAAAGGAACGGAACAAAATTCCATAGTGTGATACTTATATATCCAGATACCTGGGGACTGGGCAAGCATAGTCAACTTAGCAAGAGCCTGTGCCAAAATAAAACATAAGAAAAGATGAGGATGGAGAATCTCCAGATTCCTTAACATGAAAATAAAACAGAACCTGAAGAGATGTTTCTTTAAAAAGATATACAAAAAGTAAACAGATATTTATACACACACACAAACGCACAAAAATGTTGTTGAGCACCTCTCATGGGAAAACGCATATGGAAACCACAGTGGAGTGGGGAGTGCAGGACTCAAGCACAATGCTTGCCAGTGCTTCAGCCTCTGCTGGATTCCATCACTGTGGACGAGCATCATGGTGAGACGCCATTTCCAGGCCGGAAGAACAGCTTTGACCAGGGCAAGGTGTGGGGCCCCGGCTGTAAAGCAGCACTTGGGAGGCTGAAGCAGGATGAGTTTGAGAATCGACTCAAGTGATGACGATTGATGGATGAACAAACAGAGGAAACGTAGTTCTATATAAGTAAGTGAGTGCTCTTCAGATTTTATAAAGAAGGAAGGAAACTCATCATCTGTGATGACATGCAAGGACCCGGATGGCATTGTGCTGAATGAAATAAGTCAAGCACAGAATGACAGAATGCTGTGTGATCTCACATAAACAAAACAAAAAAATCGAGTTTGTAGAAGCACACAGTATCATGGCGGCTACAAGGGATGAGGGATGGTTTGAGGAAGGAAGGAGGGAGATACTGGTTAGAGGACACAGAGTTTTAGTTAGATAGGAGGATTCATCTCCAGAAGCCTATTTTCAGAACTGTGACTGTAAAGACTAATGTACAAGAGAAAATACACAAGAAAATTTCCAAGATGGTAGATTTTAAATGTTCTTATTAATCAGTAAGTATATGAGGTTCTAGATGTTAATTAACTCAATTCATTCACTTTGTAATATAAAGCAAACATCACATTATACACCATCAATATCTACAATGCACCATTTATCAATTTTTTCTGCTCAAAGTCTTTCAGTGGCTTAGCATTTTTAAAAATTACTTTATTAATACATTAAGCATTTTAAAATAATAGAAAATCCTTGAAAATGCCAATCCACACCAATGATCACCTAGAATATATTTCGCCCATTACTTTACCTTATTGTTTATCAATTTGAAAGGGTACTAGGCTTTTCAGAAAATAATGAAATGTGACGATATGAAATGTTGGCAAGAGAATGGATCAGATGGAGAGACACTGTGCTGCTGATAGTGGTGTAAACAGCACAGACTCTGTAGGTGACATTTTTTCACTTTCCCGAAAATTTTAATCACTGTAAAGTACACTCAAGAAAAAGGGCAAAAAATGTCTACAAAATGCTCAGTATATGATGTCAACAGCCATTATTCATAATGCTCCAAACTTGGGATATAGAAATAATTCATGTTTCTATTAACAGGGAAATTGATAACAAAATATGGGATCTCCATAGAGGCAGTCATCAGCAATAAACCTTCTTGTACTCCAAATGCATTCCACAGTATGAATGAATCCCATGGTAATTACACTTAGGGAAAGAATCCAGACAGAAGCAGGCTCATACCACACAATCCAGTGTAATGTTCCAGCAAATGCAAATGCATCTCTCATGACAGAATGGATCAGGGGTTGCCTGGAGCTGGTAAATAGAGAGAGAGAGACCTCAAAAGGATAAAAGAGATTCTCCTTTAGATACCACCTGCAGCTCCTAATATAGTACCTGGAAAACATTAATCCTCGGGCTGGGGATATAGCTCAGTGGTTCTGGCGCCTGTCTTGCAAGCGCAAGGACCTGGGCTTGATTCCCGGTAACCATATAACAATACTGGGCGTGGACACTCACCCCAGCAGCAACCAGTACCACATACCACAGTACCACGTGTGGTGGCTCATGCCTGTGATCCCAGCACTGGGGAGGCAGAGGCAAGAGGATTGCTGTGATGTGAGTTGGAGGCTGAGCTCAGGGCCAGCCTGAATCACAAAGCGAGACCCTGTCTCAGAATTAAAAACAGCAACAACAACAAAAAACCACCACATTAATCTTCTATCTCTAGTGATACGTTTGGTCACATGTGAATTAAATGGGACATTATCTGGACTTTTCTATCTGTCCACTAGTCAGCGGTGGATCCAAGAAGGTATCTCAGCACGTGGTAACTCCCGATTAGTAGAGAAGAGAATGAAAGATTGTAAAAATTGTGAAATCCTGCTATGTAGTCAATATAAAGACCACTTTATATGAGACAGTGGAGAATTCTTTTGTACCTATTTAAAACAATACCTTACTAGTTATTACCTGCCTTTGCCTCTCTAGATGCCATTCTTTGCGTATTCTCCCTCCTGAGCATCTTTGAAAAAGATGTTGAAGAGTGTCTGTCATTCAAAAAATGATATTCTGAAGACGGACACTCTGATATTTTAAGAGATGCTAGACATTGCTTCAAAATCAAGACTTCCTTAGCTTTGGTTTGTTTCTCCTCCAGCAAATCCACAGAGAAGCTTCTCCTGAAATTCCTTACTGACATTAAAATCAAAGTTGAAATGGGGAAAAGTGATATCAAAGATTGTATGTGCCTAGTGGGTCCAGTTAATTTTCCTAAAACATTCACTCTACCTCAAACTTACAGACATCCCCATTTTTCCTTTCACCTATGAAGCAGGGTGTATAGTTTGAATCATAGGAGGCTAGTGAGTCATTACACTTTGTGATTGTGCTCATGCATGTTATTAATTGAATGCATTCTTTTCTCCTCCTGTTTAATCTATTTTCTGACCATCCCAGTTTCCCCCCAAGTCCTAGAGATTATAAACTTTGCACAACACTTATGTGACACCATTCTAACTACCTTAAGGTTACTCTGGGAACTGGACAGCTATAGACATTTCCAGACTGAGCTCATGGTCCTGGGATGTACAAGTCTCTCTCTTTTCACTCCCCAGGGTGACATGTTTATGTCTTTGCTCTAAAGATGCACCTTAAAATCACATAGATTCCCTAAATAAGGAGATAGATGGATAGACTGACAGACAGATAGACAGATGGACAGACAGACAGATAGACAAGCAGTTTGGGACTTGCTTTTGAGGCTAATCTGTGACAAGAGAAGGGTCTGCTCCACAGTCCTCTGGTCACAGAGCTACTATGCTCTGCTTTCTTGGCTGTGCGGCACAGGTCTCCTGGGGCATTGTTGTCCCACTGGGTAGTAAGGAAAGAATGGCACATATTAATGACTAGCACCTGACTCATACAGCCTGATCTAACTGCAGATGTGTCAAAAACACGAGTCCAGTCACGTACAGAATTTAGCCAGTCTGTTAATTTAATGGTCTGGTAGTAAAAATGAGACACTTGTCATGTAGTGATATTTCTCATAACACACAATTAAATGGAGCTGTGTTGGATTATTCAGGAGCTAAAGCAGTTTCAAGGAAAACAGTCACTTTCTAATATTAAACTGAGTGAGAATGAGAATAATGAAATGGTGACTTTGAGGAATGATTTGTGAATGCGTTGGGAAGAAATTTTATAAATTTAATCAAGATGACATAGAATATCATCAGAATCTCACATAAAAGAAAATTTTAGTTATAACACATTCTGTAGTTTGATGACTGCTTTTGTTTTTTATTTGTTTTTGCAGCTATAAGTTTTGAACCTGGAGCCTTCATATTGCATGCTGTTTGCTTGCTTGACTGTCTGTCTGTCTGTCTGTCTATTAATCTGTCTACTTATTTATTTATTTATTTTTGTTTTAAGATACCATCTTGCTAAGATTTCCAGGCTGGGCTTGAGTTTGTAATTCTTCTATTTCAGCTTACAGAGAGCTGGAATTATAAACATGGGCTATCATGCCTGGACTGTGAACTGCTTTTAGAAAGTGGAAAAAATGTGACAATGTTTACATAGCACTTTAATAAAAGAACAGGAAGACATGTATGCATAGTGGATATAAATGATCCAATGACCTAGGAGTTTGTATTTTCTACAGTAAAAATGATAATCCTCTGTACTTGACCAGGGGGCAGTATTATTCAGGCCCATTTTCTAAATCTTGATTCTATTTAAAATTCTAATTATTAATTTTAATAGGTATTCCAACCATAAATTACTATTTATTATACACCACTTACTATTGTATGTCTTTGAACAAGTTCTTTTTTTCTTTTTTTTTTTTTTTCTATCAGCTCTCCATTTTCCACTGGTAAAGAACCAAAATCACATTGCTGAAATGACTTACACAGTGAGCTCCTGGAAATTCAGCTGGTGAGCTGCACCTTGAACTTGAGTACAGATTTGCCCAATACCAAATCTCTTGGTCTCAGCAATGCGCTCACCTGCCTTGTGCGGGAAGTAGACACTGCTGTTGGAAAGAGGAGCTCAGCATGCTGGAAAGTTGTATCTTCACGTAAATGAATGGATCTGCCTCCTGGTCATATAAATCTTGTGTAAACTTTGACGGTTTGTGTAACGTAATCTTTATCTTTCAGATAAAGAAGAAAATAAAATTCAAACCCTATTGCGTTTGGATTTGGCATGTTGTCGGTGTGCTGTCCCCCCCTGGCTATAAGATGAAATGTCTTGGCTCTCTGTGAAGTACAAGTAGACCTGAGATAGCAGAATTTTAAAATTTGCCTTGTGGTACCTTGTAAGATTATATAATAATGAAGAAATATGAATGGAAGAGTGAAAAGTGAGGAATAAGGTGGCCAAATGAAAGATGGATATTTCAGGATCATTTTATTTCATCTTTGCTTCAGATTTAAACTTGGAATTTCCATAATTACATCTGTAAACAAGGCCTAGCCTTTCAACTTGCACCTATTGGTGGTCATTGAATTTCCTACTTCTCTGGGAATAATGATCTATCAGTGTAGGCAGCAGTGCTGACAGAGGACACAGCTTGAGTGTAAAACAGTAGCCTTTCATCAGACAATTCTGCTAGGAAAAATATTTTGGCTCTTTATAATTATATTTTCATTCTGTTCTTCTCTTCTAAAGGAGCTTGGATCACCACATCCAGAATTCCACTTTCATAAAACAGCTTACAGGAAGCAAAGTTGCCCCTGCCATCAATTCACATTTACTCCTACTTAAGCTCAATTTAGACTAGTGAGAAATTCCAGTGATTTATATGCTCCTGTAGCAATCTAGTACTAAGACAATATTTAACTGAGAAGCTTTGCATTGGAGATGGCTAGAAAATTCCAGAAAAATGTGCAGGTATTTTAATAACTAACAGTGTTATCCAAAGCAAATATACATGACCATCTTTCCAAGTTGAGTCTATAAACATAAGGATTCCCTGCTCAAGGCTGTGTTCACTGGAGAGAGTTTGGCAAGAGAAAAAGTTTAAATAGTAAGGAGCAAAGCACATGGATAGTTTGAACTCTCAATAGCTTGTCTCCAGTTTTTCTTTTTCTCCTGTGTTTCACTCATTTCATGGCTGTACTGAACCATTTGACCCTTCTGTGCTTCTGTGTACAGACAGCCATGAGTTTAATGGCATCTTTGATTATTTATGAGATTCATCCCTGGAGTATATGTATTCAAAACTTATTAAAGAGGTATTACACATTTTTTCCAATCTACTTCTGTTTTAGAGAGATGCTTTAAAAAGGTAAAACTAAGCCAGGTGTAGTGGTGCACACCTGTAAGCCTAGCATGCAGGAAGCTGAGTCAGGTGGATCACAAGTGTGAGCCCATCCTGGGCAACAGTGACTTAGCAAGAACCTGTCTCAAAATTTAAAAAAAAAAAAAAAAAACAACAAAAATGCTCTGGATATAGCTCAGTACATCAGGACAGGATCTAAATGGAACATTAGTTCAAAACACACTCATAGAAGATGTGAATGGCTTTAGCTCCTGGCTGACACAGGAACACACTATGTGGGGCATCAGTCTTATCCTGAATCCATCTTTTTGTGCCAAGCCCCAAGAAGAGGGGAAGGATGGTGGTGACTACGGACCCTGTAGTGACACTGCTTATGCCCTGGGACCCTTAACCAGTCTCTCACACACTGCCCAGGAATGTCCCATGAGAGGCTTCTTCTGAGCACAACTGAGTCATTTTGCCAAAGCTTCTGCACCTACATCTCTCCCTGCAGTGGCTGATTTTTTTGCCCGGCCTGCAGCTTCAGATGTTTCCACCTCCAGAAAGCCTTTTTGCTGCCCTCATTCTTACTCCTGTTGGCATGGTTAGGAGAAAAGTCTCTACTCTCTTCAGGGCCAGGCACTCAGAGCACATACTCAGTGTCTGCGGAATGTATGAAACAGCTTGAGCTGAAAGGAAATCCGCTAGTGAAGATACTGGGTCAGGGCAGGTGGTGGACATGCTGGAAAGGCTGGTTTTCCCCCAGTCCCACACAACTTTCAGGGTCTGTGGCTGACCACCTCCAGTCCAGTCCAGACTCTCAGTCAGCAGTTGTTCTGTTTCCCAGGTACTTGTGGGAGTATTGAGAGATACTAGTGTCAGAGCTGAGAGTGACTGGGTCAGTGCACAGGCCCAGTGTGGTCCTCCTGAGAAGAGCTATCCAATCCCAAATCTTAGTCTTGTTGAGATGGAGAAATCTTCCACAAGGCCAAAGAGTCAGATCTTGGAAAAATTAAATCAGATCCTGCAAATCCTTGACCTGCTAGAGTTTTGATCCTGTTTGGAATGTTTTGAAAGGTTCTAATGGACAAGTGGGTCCAGAAACTCTTGACGTATTTGGAGGCTGAGGCAATTACACTGACCTGCGCTCCAGTTGCTATCACTGCTTCTCACCCAACAGCAAACATTCAAGACATCCTTCAGCAAGACCAGCAGAACCAGGAAGAGAGCCCTTCAGCGCCGGCTCACTTAGAAGAAGCATTCTCTGAGCTGCCCCCAGGCCAGACACCTGGTGGGAGCTGTGGAAGATTTCCATCAGTTTTATGGAGCTTTTCACACAAATCTCCCGCTGTCCCTCCCTGGTATCCCCTGGGCTCCCTCTGTCTCTGTATTACAGATAGTTAAATTAGGTAACAATATTATAGGCAACCAGACAGGACTGAGCCCTCAGAAAGTCAAGACAAAAGGTGAAGACACACTACAACTGAAGCCAGAGACATAAGTGGGGACCAAGTCTGAAGACAATGACAAAAGGACCAGGCCTACGCCGCTGGCCAGAGGACAAGTGATAACACTCTGTCTAGTAAAATCTCAATAGGCTTCAAGAGTCTCAGTGGCTGTTGACCCACAGATGCACCAATTTATTGGGAATTTCTTTTGTCCTTTCTATGTGCTCTTAGCACACACTCTTCTGTTGAGACCCTTGCCTTGTGCCCTTGGAATTTATAAGTACAATGACTTCCTAAGTAATAGATATGGTAATGGACCACTTTCCAGAAGGTTCTACCCCTTTATCCTTGTGGTTACTATTGATAAAGTGCCATATAACTATTTATGTGAGCCTCATCCTCCCCCATGATCAGCAGAATGAGTGTATTCATTTTTTTTCCATTTGGAAACCAAGAAATCAGATCTCTGAATTTGTGTAAGTTCAAACTACTTACTATAATAGAGGCAGAACTCTGGTAGGATAGATGCTAATAAGATTAAAAAATTTTTTTTGAGATATTATTTGCAATCAGAAAATAACAGATGTAACCCCCCTGTTTGGTCCTTTACTTACTTTAAGGAAGTGATGGTGAAACTTTGGGGACTCAGGGATGCATTGCAACCCAAAGCCCAACAATTATTCCAGTGTGCCAACATGCCAATTAAACCCAAAGACTGAAGTTTTAGTTAAGGAAAAAAATAACTCAAATATTGACATCTTTTGTCTTAAAGAGAAACACAATAAACATGTGTGCCATAGGTTGGCCATCCTTGTGTTGGGCCATCCGTTACTTGATTTCTTCATCAATTCAGTGGGTCCACTTTAATTTGACTTTAAGAATTAAATAAAGACATATGTAAAACGTCTAATATAGTGGTTAGCTCATCACAAACACTCAATAAATGTTTGCTTTTGTAATCATTTTGTCTTTCCTACTCCACGGAGGCTTCCTTAGCAAAGTGCAAAGCCTCACTGTAGAATCAGAGAGATGTTTCTAACTTCTACTTTGTCACAGGAATCTACCCAAGTTGCTCAACTAATCTCTTCTATTAAACTTTAAACTTTATTCTAAAGATTAAAGGATTGACCTACAGAAGGAAAGGTTTAATACATGTTAAACTCATATTTTTTTCACCATGCACTATCTATGAAGAAAAGTAAGATTTATGAAGCATATATTTTTAATACGAGGCACTTTATCATTTGCTTTTAGAAGCTATGCTATTTAACAGTGTATCACCAGCACTTGATACAGTGGCCGCATCTTCTTGGACACCCAGCAATTATTTACTTCATTTTCTGCAATTCAGCATAGTCTGAAGAGAGGACTTTGTGAAGGAGAGAGGATTAAATGGACCTTCACTGATGTTTAGAAAAGATGGTTACCACTTAAGACTAGAGAATGATATTAAGTGGACCCACTTAGGACACGCAGCTCAGAAAGCCTAAACTTTAACTACAAGGAAGAGTGATAAATCGTGTGGCAATTCTTTCCAGTCTGACATTGGACATAGCCAGAGTTTGAAGTTAGGAATGATACCAACCCTGAAAGCGGCACAGCTAAGAGTGAGTGTAAGGCAAAGTCTTTAGAAATCAAAAAAGCCACTCAGGATGATCTCTTGTCTCTCAAAAGTCATGGCTTAGTAGGCTGTGCTCCAAGTCACACTTTAGTACATCTTAAATCAGTTTTTCCTTCATATATTTCTCAAATTTTTCTATTGGGTTGGAAATTATTCTATTACTTTACATATTTTACACATATATATACAAAGGAGATTTGGAAATACGTCTTATAACTATGGTTGCATGACAGGTTATAATGTTGTAATATTGGTGAGAGATTTTTTTTTTTTTTGTGGTAGCAGGGATCAAACTCAGGACCTCACACTTGCCAGGCACAGCGTTGTCAGGAGCAATCCTATATGGGAGAATTAATTGGACAATTGGGACGATGACTGAGCCAAGCTTTCCTGTCTGCAGACCAGCTATTACGTATGCGTACCTGAGGACTTGACTCTTATCCTTGTATCTGGGGACAACAAAGTCCCCAGTGGTCCCAGGGACTGTGATGCTCCAGGGCAGAGCTACACTGGGACCTTCATCTATGTAACTCCTTGTTGTTCTAGGATGTAGACATCCTGCCCTCTGGGTGACCTGTTCTATTTGTTACTCCTAAGATACCAGCAGTGTACATTTGATATTCCTGAGACACTGAAACTAGTGTCCACTGAGGGACCTGTGACATTACTGGTACTGAATAAAAGGTGTGCAAGCTCAGTGCTGCCATATTTACTGTGCAGAGCAGCATGGATCAGGCTCAAGTTCCGCTTCTTCTCTGAGTCTCATTTCTGCTTATTTACTAATTATTTCACCTTGTGCTACTAGACTCACAGGAGACTAGAATTTGACTGAAAAAGCTCTTAGGTATATTCCCTTCTCCTCTTCCTTACACAGGGCCACTGAACTACATTCTCACTTTGTTTTGCTTAAGAATCAAACAAACACAGTGCTGGGTGTGGTGGCTCATGCCTGTAATCCCAGCACTCGGGAGGCAGAGGCAGGAGGATTGCTGTGATGTGAGTTGGAGGCTGAGCTCAGGGCCAGCCTGAACCACAAAGCGAGACCCTGTCTAAAAAAAAAAAAAAAAATCAAACAAACAACAATAAAACAGGTGAAAGACCAAAAGCCTGACCGCTCTCATTTCCATGTGCTGTCATTGGATTTCCAAAGACTAGGCTTTTAATAGAGTTGATGGGAAAGAGTTGCAGAACTTTCTCTGGGTTTCCTTCTCTACAATGCTCCTTTACCACAGGTGAGCACTGCTAATGGAAGGCTATATTTAGTAAGAGTTGAAGGAGTGATCTATATATAGAGATCACATCAGAAAATTTTCAGGGTGTACGTGCCCTAATTCTGAGTTTGCTTTTGAGTCTAATTCCTACTGTATTTGAAGACCATGTTTACTTTCCCTCTTTCTTATGTGTGCTTAAGGTGGAATAGAGCTTCAAATTACATTTTGGCTACTGGTATGGAGAAATTGGCTCATTTACTTCCTTCTTTTGTGAAAATCTCTCGTTTCTGTTCTCACCACCCACACTCTGGAGTTTATCATTAGAACACTGGCTTGTATCATGGCTCATATCTAGATGTACTCAAAGCCTCATGCACTTGTGGGTGGCACTTGCAGGAGGTGGCTGGCCCATGGGTGTGTGACACTGGTTTAAGGATGATGTGTGATATTAGATTAGTCCACTTACTGGTTTAGCATAGTTCTTAGTGGTGGCTGAGTTATTTCAGTGAGATGGATTTTCCCAACTTGACCCTGGAATACATTCTGATCTGTACTAGAGAGACATTTTTTCTTCATGGGAGAAAATTCTTTTGTTGTCATTAAGACTGTACTTCTTGGTAGGGCTTGGCTTTTCTTGTCAGAAGTTAGCAGAGGATCTCTGAGGAATGTCAGTGCTCACTTACAAAGTAAAAGTAAAAGGTGTGTCATAAGGGCTGTTGACTATCTTCCCATCACTGGGTAGATCAGTGGTGTGGTTACGCAAAACTTCTGTCTGATGTGTAGAAAAACATTGAAAATATGAACTAAAGTTCACTCACACTCACACATACATACTCACATACAGTTTCTAACCAGATTTTCACCCACATTTGAACTTCTAAGATGAAGTGTGTACAAATATCCTACATCTGGAACTGACCAATAGAAAGATGATGTGATTCACATTGGAAATTTTAATATTCTAATAGGCACATTCAAAAGGTAAAAAGATACAGGTAAGGTGAGTTGTCATAACAGCTTATTTGATCCAATATATTAAAAATATTATAATTTTAGTGTATAACCTTAACTGTATTTCAGGTGCTCATTGACCATATTAGTGAAGCTCAAGAAGATATTTTCTCCTTTCATCAAAGTCCTCTGGTTAGTTCCTCATAGTTGGTGACCTATTTTATTGGAAGATCCCTTGGATCTCACATCCTAGTTAAATTACTCTAATTGCAGTAGCTGTGAAGTACAGGAAGTGACATGTCAATAGGTTGGTGAAATTGAAGAGCTCCAGACTTTGGCTTTCCAGTGAATGCCGACTTCCAACAAGCATGAAAGACAGTGGGTCAGTGGCTGCTCTGCACAGGTACCTAATCCTTTACCATTACTTCACCCAAGTCACAGAATTTCCTGGTGCCCACACTCTACTCAGAACTTTGATTTTTCAAAACAACAGCCTGACTCATTATTGACTGTATTTTCACTCTTGTGGACAGGGTTCAAACCTCAAGCTCCACCAAAAAGTGTTGAACCAAGAAGCATCAGAGAGCAGTGAAGACCATTTCTGTGTGGTTTACCTCCTAAGTGATTAAGGCGGCCTCTAGGATATGATTTTCACACTGCAGGGATCTGAGGCACCAGTCCTCTACAAGGGAACCAGTTGAATGGTTTGTCTAATGGTCCAACTCCACATTGCCAGCCTGGAGAGCTACAGATCTATTCCTCAAGCAAAGGCACTGTATTGGATTTGAACATCTTAACTATGGAATCAGAGAGCAATGCCCACTGGGATTCCAACAGATGAGGATGTAAAGTGTTACAATTATGGAGAATGGAGATGGGAGCAAGTAAACCTTTGTGGCTGGTATGAGGAGATGAAAGTAGGGTTTTTGTACAGGACGAGTTCATCACCAGTGGAATCACTGCTATCTATTGGCTCAGTGGGACCTTTTTCTTGTTGAAAAGATTTCAGAAAAAAAGGAGCCTATCCAGTCAGACTGGCTGTGGCCTCTTTTTGAAGATCTCACAAAAATGTGACATTACACTGTCACTAAACAGATTCATGGCTTGCGCCAATATAGCCTTCTCTGTGTGGTGATTTTTTACAAAAGTTTGCACTGTTCCCACATTTTATACATCTCTCTAATCTCACTTGAGGTAAAGGGGAGACATAAGGGTGGGCAGAGAGGGAGATAGGGAGAGAGAGGAGGAGCCATTGCCTCAGTTGTGAGCATGTGACATTTGGCATCTCGTGCTGGTAGTGTCCCAAGACATTGCCCATTTATCAAGTTAACAGTTCTTAGAAATGTTTGCTCATCTTGCAGAACACTCACTGAGCCAGTTATTCACAGCCCAGGGCTTTACCGTACTTAACTTGTGTTTGTGTTACGTAAGTATTTTGCTGGGAGTGCAGATGTGTCACAGTGTCACCCTAGATCTTGAGGACATGAGTTCCCAGTCTTTGCCTTCTTAGAAATATCTAAGATTAGCCAGGCGTGGTGGCTCATGCCTGAAATCCCAGTACTTGGGAGGCAGAGGCAGGAGGATTGCTGCGATATGAGTTTGAGGCTGAGCTCAGGGCCAGCCTGAACTACAAAGTGAGACCCTGTCTCAAAAAAAAAAAAGGAAATATCTAAGATTAGGAGGAAGTTTTTAAATTCATGTTGATTTATGCAATAAAATAATATCCCTAAAAAATTGACAGTTACAAGAAACACCATTTCTTTGGCCTAGAGAAGAAGAAGTCAACAACATGTTGCTGATAATTTCAGTTTTAAAAAACATTTTAACAAATACCAGGTAAAACTTGAAAAAATTACAGAAGCCTCACTCTTTGACCACAATTAACAATTATATTCTCATCACTTACTCAATGGCCTCACAAGCTCTTGGGATTTCAGAACAATGTCCTCGCTGGATCAGGACCAGTAGAGAGAATTTTATGGTCTTCCCAGCTGATACTGCCATGGTTGGCTTTTATTTTTAAAACTTACATCAGAGTAGAAGCTGGCTATTACTGCTGGTTGTTACTTTCTCTCTCCTGAGCTCATGCTGTTCTTCTTCCAAGTTGCCACCATAGACTTTTTTTTTTAATAATAAATTTCTCCTAACTTGGCCTTTAGTCTTAGAACACTTATTGCTTAATCTTTACGGAAAATGTTCTCTCAACATCCATGTGCAGCTCTCAATAGTCACCTGTATCTGTGTTCACTTTTTATTCATATTCCATTTTTCTAAAGTGATGCCCCTCCTGCATCTCTCTGAGCTTGCTACATCTGCAGCCCACCTGCCCCCTCCAACATCTGTGCGGGTCGATGATCACAGCTCTGATTCTTCTTCTGTACTTGCTCCCTTCCTTCAGCAGGAAGCTTTCTTCAGTCTCCCCAAGGTTAAGAAGAACAAAAACTCAAAACTTTAAATTTCTCTAAGTCTATTCTCACGTTTTTTTCTCATTAAGACAAATCCTGTAATGAATCATCTGTTCTCCACTCTCCGTTTCCTAACAACCCTTTACTTTCCATACTTTTCTGTCTAATTTCTGTCTTTCCTCATTTGCTGTTCACACGAAGGGCTACAATAGCTTCTTCCAGTTCAGTCTCAGCAACAACTGCGCTTCTAGGTTTTGATATGACTCCTCAATTTCCCTCTTCTATAACCTGTGTTTCCTTGATACCTGTGACACTATTCTGTTTTGTTTTCTGACATTTCCTATTAATTCCTCTTAGCCTTTGTTCTTTTTTCTGGTAGCTTGTTTACTTTTTAAATTTCTTTTTTTTTTAATAATCTTTATTGGTACATTAAATATACACATCATGATTGCACTCCATAATGGGGATTTGTACCAGTATAAGACACAACTTAATTCTCATTTTTTCCCATAGCCCTACCCACCCTACCACCCCCCCATATACATAACATTTGTTTCCTTACTTTTTTTTTACAATCTCAACATTGTCCCCTTTCACCTTATTTTACATTTAGCATTTTCTATTTCACAATATATAACATACAATGCTAGGACTCATTTACATCTTCATTTTCTCATACCAGAGAAAAGATGCGATATGTATCTATCTGTGCCCTATTTATTTCACTTATGAGGACATCCTCAAGGTATGTCCATTTAACAACTCAAGTGTCCATCAACTGGAGACTGGATAAAAAAGCTGTGGTTCTTCTGCAGAATGGAGTACTACTCTGCCATAAAAAGTGATAGGTTTGAATCATTTCTACTAAAATTTTTTAAATTTCTAATTGACATTTAATAAGTATGTTTGACATTTATTATTTTAGGGTACAGAATGACAACTGAATACGTATCATAATATAAATAAAACAAACAAATCAGGACCTACTTCCAAAAGTCTTTATTTCCAGCTTTTCATATGACCTGTGCTGTCCCACACGATCTAATTAAGTTTCATGCTTCAATTTTGTGCTCATTTGTTGATGGCTCCCAAATCTGACCAGCACCTCTTTCGAGTGACAGGTTCACACAGGTAACTTTTGTTTGATTTCCAGCAGGTTCATGTCTTTCTTTGCCTGCTTGGGCTGCCATAACAACATAGCAAAACAAAAAACCGTGTATCTTAGGTGACATAAACTTCTTTTCTCATATTTGTGAAATCCATAATGTAAAGATCAAGGGACTTGGGTGGCTGAATAGTGACAATTCTCTTTCGTGGGTTGTAGACAATACCCTCTCACTGTACCCTCACAAAGGGAAGAAGGGAGCAAAATCCCTCTCCTTAGAAGGGAATATAGTTCTGTCATTAAGGCCCCATTTTAATATTTCATTTAACCTTCATTACCTTTGCAAAGTTTCTGTCTCCAGGTATAATTGCATTAGGTTTTATAGTTCAGTATATTTATTTGGTGAGAAATTAGTTCGGCCCATAGCGATGTCTGAAACTGCATAACCTTAGCTCTGTTTTCCTAGTTTCACTGATGATACTAAGGGTAGTATAGTTGCCTCCACAGTCAATCATGGTTTGGTTCTGGGACCTCCCATTATTAAAAAATCCTTGGAGGTCCAAGTGTGTTATACAATATAGCACAGCATTTGCCTATGACCTATGCACATTCTGTGTTACAGGAAATCATCTCTATGTCATCTATAATCTCTAATGTAATATAAGTACACTGTACATAGTTATTACACTGTATCCTTGAAGGAATACTAACCAAAAAGAATGTGCACAGGTTCTGTACAGCTGCAGTTCATTTTTGTGAATACTGTCCATCCATATTTGGTTGACGTGGAAGATGAAAGACTCATGGTTACAGAGAGCTGACTGTATAATGTAGTGGTAAAGAAAGTAGATCTTCTTGGGTTTAACTCCAGGCTCATCTTTTGTCAACAGTCTGTCCATGGAATTCATTTATGTTTTTTAACTTTAAGTGGGTTTAATATAATATCATTTCATAGAGATATGTTAAGGTTAAATAAGTAGACACAACACTTAAAAGAGTATCAGGCACATCGAAACAATTCCTTTAAAGCAATAGCACTTGTTAAATAGCAGCTATCACCCTGACTATCCACCTAATGGGTTATAACAACTGCTTGCAAGTCCTCTTTGATGCCTATCTTTTTTTTTGCTCTGAGAGAGTCAGCTGATCTTTATGTTCTGCAATTTCTATCTCTTTGAAGTTGCGGAAGCATTTTGCATCTCTCCTTGCTTTGCTTTTCTGGTTAGTAACTGGTCCTTTCCAGAATGACTATGACTCAGCAGCTAGTCTTCCTTCTAAGAGATTCTCTCAGTGAATCCAGACAAGCTTTCAAAAACTACATCTCTCTTTGTGTCATTTTTCTGCTTAGACTCATTAAATGGCTTTCTAAAATTGTTCTAACATTTGACGAGGTCCTTGTCAGTCGTGCTACATCCTCACTTTTATTTTCATTTTTCCTTGTTGATAATTCTCTGTCAATATTGGAGTCATGTCAACTACTTTCCACTATAGCAGTGCTTCTAAGAACACTTTCCAGACAAGACTGGACATGTAGAATTTTAAAAAAATCAGTCACTCCCCATTAAAAACCCAATTCAAAACTGGGCACCTGGAATGAACAGACACCTTTCAGATGAAGAAGTAAAGGCAGCTAAGAAACATATGAAAACATGCTCAGCATCTCTAGTCATATGAGAGATTCAGATGAAAGCAACACTGAGATTCAGTCTCCACGAAGAATGGCTGCTATCATGAAATCAACCAACAACATATGCTGGTGGTGCTGTGGGGTAAAAGGAACCCTCCTCCCCTATTGGTGGGAATGTAGACTGGTGCAATCACTGTGGAGATCAGTGTGGAGATTCCTTAAAATCTAGGACTCAAGATCTCATTTGACCTTGCTATTGCCCTGCTAGGTATATACATGAAAGAATTAAAAGAATCATACCACAGCCACATATGTGCATCCACATTTATAGTAACTCAGTTTGTAGCTACAGCTTGGAAGCAGCCCAAATGTCTATGACAGGAGGCTGTATAAAGGTGTAGTTTGTTTTTATAAAATGGAGTATTACTCAGCCATAATGAATGATAGATTTGAGTTATTTTTAGTGAAATGGATGTACCTTGAAGACATACTCATAAGTGTAGTAAATAGGACAGTGATGTGTAAATACCATATCTTTTCTCTAGTATAAAAAATTGAAGGTGTAAATAAATGCCAAAATGTATGATAGGTAATGTGATATAGGAAAAAAATGTATAAAATAAGAAAAAAAAGGTAAGTAAGGGAAAGTAAAAAAGGGAAAGAAAAAATTTGATAGTTTAAGAAAAGGAAACAAAGCTTGTATATAGGGGTAGGTTTATAGGGAGGGAAGGAGAAAGGGGATAAAATGAGAATCAAAAGATGTCACATACAGGTAGAAACTCTCAACTTGGAATGTGATCACAATGTATGAATAAAATATCCCAATAAGGTCAATTATAGTTGTCACAAAAAGGCACGCTGTCCATTTCACAACACATCGTAAACACGAATTCTGCTGATCTCACTTACTACACGGCAACATAGCAGGGGCCCCATCAGCCTGCGAGGCTCCCTGGGACATGAGATGCTCCCAGGTGCGGATCTCACCGCTTCTGCCAGCCCTTGCTGTAGCCACCAGAATCAATGCCAAAATGCCTTTAAAGAGCAAGTGAATGCTTTCCATTCCACAAGAGAGGCCACTTCCTCCGGAAGTGTCTGGGTCAGATATTTTCCCTATGTGCTACAAATTGCAACTTGTAATTCACTATTCGTAACTTATATCAAAACATGTTCTTGAGGAACTCTCTCTCTCTTGATATATATATATACCACAGCCATATATACAGATGAACATGTAAGATACAGGGAGGACACAGAAAAATTTACCAAGTGTTTAAAGAAATCTAGATAATATAAAAAGTGCATAGAGTTCTTAACAGTGCTGTGAGTTCTGTGCTTCACCAGGCAGATTTTTCACTGGTGTAATAAAACTCTCTTTAGATACAAACTGATTCCGTTTTTAGTTTACAAAGTTGCCTACTTTATTCTCCAGAAATAAGGGAGATATACATCTTGGCGGGGACAACTGGCTTTTTGCAGTAGGTAGGAGGAAAACCAAGAAGTTAGGTGTTTACAGGTGAGCTCTTTCCTTTGGGGAAATATTCCTCTCAAGCATCAGAACATACCATGTACAAATATGAATTCCATTACATTTTCCAGAGAAAAAAAATGTGTGTGAAAAGCACGATTATTTCATCATTTTGGATTCTTGACTCGTCTGTTTCAAGAATAATTGAGAGTTCATGTGACATTTTGACAACTAAATTCTTGGAAACAATGATGGTTCCACTGATTTCAAAGTGCCCTTTCAAGATAACTCAGTTTATTTAACATTTAATATCTTGTTTCATTTTTTGGACTGATAATCTACATATAAGCAAACATAACTGACTTTCTTTCCTTTAAGCTACTTTATCTGATTTTGAGTTATAACTTACTTTCAATCAAATTTCTCCATGAAAGGAGCATATCAGATATGGGAAGTAAGAGTGACTACATGAATTGAGAATTGTAAGGTAAACTCTTCAAAACAGGAATGTTATGGGCTTTTTTCTAATAAAAATAAAAATCATATTATTAATTAGCCTACTTATGATTAACAGTACTGTAGAAAGAAACTTTAGAAAACCTGTCGGGGGTTGCAGGGCAGGTGGAGGAAAGGGAAAAAATGAGAACCAAGTCATGTCATGTTCTGGTACAAACTCTCATTGTTGCTGAATGCGATGATGATGTGTATTCATAATGTACCAATAAAGATTTGATTAAAAAAAAGAAATTAAAGCTACCTGGCTTGTCAGCAAAGTAGCTCTGAAACTTGCTAGACCAAGATTTGCTTAACTTAGAAGACAAAAAAAATTGGCCTGGTATTTTGAGGTTCTCCCCAAGTTTGAGGCTCTTGTTGATTTTTATCACTTCCAGCAACCTCTTCATTAGCCTGCTCTCTTTCTACTCGATTTCTTTTTGATTGTCTTTTTCTTCCTAGTTCCTAAATTCAAATGAACCAATCGTTAAATTGTAAAAAACAAAACAAAACAAAACAAAACAAACAAAAAACAACAACAACAAAAACAACAACAACAAAAAAAACAGGACTGAAAGAAAAGTAAAGAAAAATAGATCCTTGGCTCTATCTCCTTCTCTGGCTCTTTCCTTTTCCTCAGCCAAACTTATTTGACTGGCAACATTTCCCTGGTTTTGCATTTTCTTAATTTTTTGTCTTTCCCTGTCAGTCTTCCAACTATCTTTCTGCGGAGCTGTTCACTAAAAATGAGTATCATTTTTTAAAAAATTGAATTTTTATTGGTACATTTTATATATATATCATGACCACCCTCAATATTGAGAATTTGTACCAGTACACGACAGGAGTTGTTTTCCTTTTTCCTACCCACTCTAAACACCCTGCCTCTATATATATGTGCTTTGTTTCCTTTATTTTTTTACATTAAAAAAAATTCAAATCTTTATTGGTACATTATATGTACACATCATCATCACATTCAAAGTTGAGAGTTTGTACCAATATCTGACACAACTTGATTCTCATTTTTTCCCATTCCACCACCCACCCTACACCCCCACCCCCTATATACATAAGCTTTGCTTCCTTTATTACTATCACATTCTTTCCCCCTCGTTATTTACCCCTACACTCTATTTCCTTTTAAATATGTTCTATTTCACAATATCTACTAGATATACTAGAACTCATTTACATTTTCATTTTCTCATACCAGAGAAAAAATACAGTATTAATACATCTGTGACTATTTAATCGCTCTTATGAGTATGTCCTCAAGGGTCTGTACATCTGCCATAAAGATGAGAATCTTAATCTTGCCAGGGAATTGATCTCAGTTTTGTGCTCTCAACAGTACCTGCTAGGTATTTTCCAGTCTGTATCTCTCCACTCTCTGCTAAATGACAAAACAGAGCCGATGCCCTTGTGTTTCAGTCCTTTGTGGATTGGTGGGGTAGAGAGTGGGTGGCCCCCAGGACATTCAAATGACCGAGGGCCATAGGACGACCTGTCCTTCCAAAGCCTCAGCAGCTGTGGTGTCCCTTCAAATTCAGGCTGATCCCAGATTAGCCAAGGAGAGAATCAAAAAAGGAAGAAGAAAAAGTTCAGCTGAGGGAAAAGAGAACAAGTTGAGCACCTACTACTTTAGGGCATTCTTTCTTATTCAGACTTAGGCAGCAAAAAGGTCTTCTAATAGCCATGAAGGATCAGGGAAATCATCTGAAATAATGCTATCTATGGCTCAAAGTATTTGAATTATCTTCTTTTTCTCTTTTTACACTCCCAGCCCTTAACTTTGTTTCTATTTATTCTCCTATTAGTACAGCTGGCAGTACATAGTGTTTACATTCTTCCTGTGAAGTTGGTACATGTACACAACATGTCTTCATTCCTTTTTTAATCCCCTTTCCTTCCTTTTTTCCCCTCTCCTGATTTCCTCCCCATTTGAGAAAGATCTGTCCCTCCCTTTCCTATGATCTTTCAGTTTGCTCTTCATTTATGAGTTCTTTTCTCATATAAGAGAAACCGTGTAACATTTAAGCTGGTGGGTCTGACTTATTTCACTTAACATTATGCTCTCAAGATGGATGCACATTCCTATAAGTGTGGATGACTCAAGTTTATCTTTTTTTATGGCAGAGAAGTGCTCCAGAGTGTGTATCTTCTTTGGTAAACTTGTTCCTGCTGCAGAAGACTTTTTGTCTGTAGATCTCATAGCCTGGAAAGCTTGAGTTCACACTGGAAACAGATTTTACTGCTTAAAAATAATTTCTCCTACTTCCTACATTCTTTTGTTTATTTTTTCTAACTACCCCTTAATTATTCCTTATTTTCCTTAGATATTTTCCTCAAGTCTCACTACTTTGATTTTCTTCCTTTCTTACTTCATGTCATAAATCTAAGTAAACTCACTATTTTTATTCCAAATTTATGTATCTGCCCTCCAACTGCCTCCTGAATTTCAACCCTACAGAGTCCATTGACTAATGAAAATATTCATTTCTATGGCTGAAAGATTGCTCAAAGGGGGCCAACAGAAACTTTCTGAACTTTCGTTTCTAATGACATAAAAAACTAAACTAATGAGGATTCCATATTTATGTCTGTATTTACTTGTATATTCCCACTGCAAATGCATAAGCAAAACATAAAAGTGTAATATATGATATAAAAATGTATTTACATATGCTATGTGCATATTTACATGTACTCATGTGTACATATAACTGTGTTCAAAACTAATATAGAGATTCCCAGGTGACATCACTTACAGCCCACTTATACACAGGGGTAACAACCTCATGCTTTCTCTACCATGAACTCAGACCCCCTTGACTCTGCATATTTGATTTAATGTTGGAGCAAGTGTGGTTTTAAAGTCCATGTGAAGAAAGAAGAGATAGTCTTAGGGCTATTGGACAAGCAGTGAAACCGAATATGAGCAGGACACTGGCTGAAGGCTGCCCATTCAGGGAAGAGAAAGCGTGGAATGGACCAGTGCAAACTCATGTACACATGTTTAAGAAACCCAAACAGTATAGGAGAACTTGAGCTGGGAAAATAAATGCAATTGGCTTTAGAACAAGCAAAGCAAAATATTGCAAGTTGACCAACTTGGCCTACCTTGGGATCGTTAGAAAACAATCTTTATTGAGGTCAGTTTCATAATAAAAGTATCGACCAATGTTGGTGGCTCAGGGAAACAAGCTGTGCCTCCTTTCCACATGTGAAGGCCTGTCTTCTAACCTTGCAACAGGAGCAGAGTGAAGAAAGTGCCCTTCCTGCTGGGTGCTTTGGTTTAGGAATGACACATTAACTTTTCTTTGTGGTACTAAGGATTAAAACTAGAGGCTTTGCACTGAACTACAGCCTCAGCTCTTTTTTTATTTAGTTAGTTGTATTTTGAGGCAGTTATTTAGTGCTTAGTTGGGCTTGAGCTTACGATCCTCTTATCTAAGCCTCCCACAGTGCTGGTATTCTAGGTGTGCCTGGCTAAACACTAATTTTTATTCACACTCCATTCATGTGAATTTGTCAAATGACATCACTTATCTAGACAGGGCTGTGTGATGTGGCCTCACAGTGTGCACAGAGGAGTATCACGGCTTGGTGAAATAGACTTAGTTTTGCCACATTACACTGTCAGTCTGTCAGTATGAATTGCCAGTTCTGGTTTGGATACCACTGAGCAATCCAACTTTGTCTCCTTTGCGCGTCTTCCAACTTGCTTAGGCTGTGATCTTGTCAGAGTACTGCAATAGCCTCTGATTTATGGCCAGTGTATTTCCCAACCGATGTCAGAATATTTTGATTGTAAACAACGCTAAGTCCACTACCTTAGAAAGAATTGAGACATTATTTTGCATGGCTGTATATAATCTCATGGACTTGAAAAGCAATAAAAAAGTTGGATCCAGGTAAGGCCTTGGAAAAGAGATTTAAAGAATATGAGGATTTCGGCCAATGCTCAGGTTTTTCCAGCTGCCTTTTATTGGCCTGTCTTCAAGAAAGGTCCCATCACGTAATCACAGTGGCCTTTCTGATCGTTCCGAAGCAGATGTTTGTTTTCCGAAAGAATGATACTGATCAGACACTTCTGGTATGTGAGTATTGTCTCTTCTTCCTTTAAGGGAAAGGATCAGACTGAGTCATTCACTTATCTGGACCTCTGACAGATCTTAGCTCGATATGCACATTGCTAACCATCTCTGACATATGACTTCTGGTATTGGATCAGCTTAGTGTAATTCCTTCTTTCAGAGAGATATCTCATCCAAATCAAGGATAAGATGAGGCAACCAGCAACAGCTAAGCTTAAGTATGAAAAAAAAATGAGCCTGGAGTAATTTGAGGGTGACAGAAAGTGACATAGGCTGTTTTCACAAAATTTGGATTGTTCAATAATCTTTTTTAAAAAAAAATATTCAATGTCTGTAGGAAATACAGAGATTGGAAATTATTATTTGGGTACAGGACATTGAAATAAGAAGTTCAAATGGTTCAGAGGAAGAAGTAAGAGCAGCTAAGAAGCATATGAAGAAATGCTCAACATCATTAGTCATTCGAGAGATGCAGATGAAAACAACATTGAGATTTCATCTCACTCCACATAGAATGGCTGCCATTTCAGAATCAGCTAATGGCAAATGTTGGCGAGGCTGCAGAGAAGAAGCAATCCTTCTCCACTCTTGGTGGGACTGTAGATTCGTACAACCCCTGTGGAGATCAGTTTGGAGAATCCTCAAAAAGCTAGGATTGGAGATCCCATTTGACCCGGCCATTGCCCTGCTAGGTATATACACACAAAAATTAAAAGACTCATATCACAGTGACATATGTGCACCCATGTTTATAGCAGCCCAATTTGTGATTGTTACATCTTGGAAATAACCCAAGTGTCCATCAACTGGAGACTGGATAAAAAAGCTGTGGTTCTTCTACAGAATGGAGTATTACTCTGCCATAAAAAATGATAAATTTGAATCGTTTCTACTTAAATGGACATACCTTGAGGATATCCTCATAAGTGAAATAAATAGGGCACAGATAGGTACACATCGCATCTTTTCTCTGGTATAAGAAAATAAAGATGTAAATGAGTCCTAGAATTGTATGTTATATATTGTGAAATAGAAAATGCTCAATGTAAAATAGGGAGAAGGGGGAAAAATGATGAGATTGTAACAAAAAAGTAAGGAAATAAATTTTATGTAAATGGGGGGGTGATGGGGTGGGTAGGACTATGGGAAAAAATGAGAATTAAGTTGTGTCTTATACTGGTACAAATCCTCATTATGGAGTGCAATCATGGTGCGTATATGTAATGTACCAAT